>JBAMIE010174320.1:0-14450 GCA_037177295.1 Kaempferia parviflora | reverse complement strand
ATTTATGAGAGCATACTTTTGACTTGTACCTCCAGTGTTCCCTGCCTTGTAACTTCCATTGCTTCATGTTGTTGGGGCTTCATGTTATTGGCTAGGAAGGAGTAGCAGATGACGGGGATTAAGTAATTAACATAAGACAGCGGGACCAAATCAGATACTCAGCTTCATTCACTTAATTAACAGGATATTCACAACCAGATATTATTGCTACCTTCTTAGATCTCTTCCATGGGTAAAAATGATAACTGCCACCAGTCAAAATCAGTTTTACTTCTTGTGATACAGATATTGGTTGTGAGAAATTGCCCAGTAAAATGTATGTGTGACTGTAGAAAAGGACAAGTGACGGATCAATTAGAACTATCCATGGACCGTTCCATGGAGATCTATCCGGAAGGGTTTTACTTGTGGACCAGTTTCTCTAGTAGAGCCAACAAAGATGTTGCTGTCGCCATTGCTATCACCGTCGTGTGGCTTTCCTGTCAGCATCACCGTGCTCGACCTGACTGCCAGGCCATTCGTTTCATTCATTCTTTCTTTATCACTATCAAGCTTCACTCCAGCCAGCCAGAATTGATCCATCAACCTCCAGCTCCACTGGCAACCTCACAACAGCACGTCTCGGTCCCCCACTCACCAAACAAAAATTTTTTCACCACAGCGATTGAAAAGGAAATGTAGGATACTGTCTGCAAGAATGTTCAAGATACATGCAATGGAGAATGGAGACAAAAACAAGATCCTACCGTATGCATTGAGAGTATTAGTTACAAACTATATACGATTTCAAATCAGAACATAATATAGAACCCAAATTTACAGTGTCTGAAGTAGCACGCCTGTGGGGATGCATTCAGTCTCCAACATTTATGATGAAAGTACATGTACAATAGTAATGGTCCACTTCCATTCAATATACCGTGACTGGTCCAGGCAAGATCATTTGAATCTAGTGACCAGCATTAAAGGCAATAACAGATGGCTATTCCCAAAGTATGACCAAGTACTCATTAATCAAGTTTCATACTCATGTGCAAAGCTTACTCAAGTGTTTTAATTACCAAAAAAAAAAAAACGCAATACTAGGGAAGATAGAATTGTTTTAGTTTGGACCTTAAGTCATAGTTATTTTAATCGCACTAGTAAATGGCCCATCAAAATACAAAATTTACCAGAAAAAAGTTAATGAAGAACCCAAATTCAGGATGGCAAGAAGCCAAGAAGAAAGAGGAGTAGAAGGAAAAGTCATCTTGCAGTAACATGATCGTTATTAGGTTTATTATTTATGGAATTGACACTAATCTCATAGACAATATAGGCAGTGTTAGCACAAACATTGCCAAAGCTGGAGAAGGATAATGATCTAAGTATCTGAAGATTCCTACAAATTACTTCAGATTTCCTACTTAGCAAGCCCAAATATTTAAACTATGAACACTCCATACCAGACATCACCACAAGATTGCATATTAATGAATAGTAATAATCAATAAAACCACAATTAACAGAAACAGGAGACAAAGGGATGCAATGGCACAAAAATTAGAACTAAATATATTATGCCTTCAGAACTTATACCATCTGTAAATCAAAACTATCTTGTATCATAGGAATAAATTGCCCCATCCAACAAACCAATGACAATTTTCCAATAAAACATGGGCAAACTAAAATGACACGTTGCCAATCCAATCTTATACAAAATTCCATCACAAAATATTCTAAAATATTTGATATAAACCTGCATGTAGGAACCACAACACATTTAATGTGTTACTAGACTTCTGATGATTTATACAAAATCGCAAATCCAATATAAAAAAATTAAATAAGCTAACTCTTGTTAACATTATCAGTGTATATCCATCCCATACCCACATATATAAGCAAAATGCAATGATAACAAAGAACAATTTAACTGTTAGTAGTGCAGATATAAATATAATCTTACGAGCTGTGAGCATGGAGATCAGGAAACACTATTATCATCCTCCAGATTTTACACATAACTAGCGACATTGAGGGTTCTGTGATGCAGGTAATTTCTGTATTGGCAGATGCCATGTTCACTAAACCAGGGTTTCAAAATAGAAAGTACTTTTGAGTGAGAGAAAAGTAGAAAAGTAGCGTTAGTTGTCTTAAATTTATCATGTTATAAACATCTCATGCATCGAATTGTATGAAACATTGTAGCAAAAGGTAATTACTCTAACCCCAAGCGCCCATCACAACTCATCCCCAGGTTATATGAAAGGAGATAAATCATAGAGTTAGCTTATAACCGACCTCCAAGTGGCTAGGGGGTGGGAGTTGTATGAAACATTGAGTTGCTATATGATTGTTCAAATGATACCATATTTTTCTCTGCTGCAATAATCATGCAGTTTACTATGTATGATTTTAGCAGCTTTTTCCGCCTTCAGCAAGTTAAATATAAACCTCTAAAAATCCACATTTTCATATACTGGTGGTAATCTTAGGAATGCTGAAGCATTGACCAACTAGTTAACTTCCCTATCTCTCCCTCCCCCATTAGTTACCTGGAGTTCCAATTGGCACTAGTCAACCAAATAGATCATAATGGGAAAACTTGGTATCTCGAACAGCTAAGTATTTACTCGTGCCAGAAAGCCTTCCTTTCTCTAGGGCACAAGATTCTCATCAATAGTTTTTGTCTTCGATAGTTTTCTGCTCTTCTCAAGTTTCTTGATACCATCTTGGGTAATTAATAAGTTGGACCAGTCTGAAGGTGTTTCCTCTGGAAATCACAGGTTTCCATTTCCTTTCATTTGCACATTTAGTTTCATGGGAAATGGTTTATCGTACAGAGGAGAGAGGGGATTTAGCATCTGGCTCTCCTTTGCAATTGGTGGCGGCTCTTCTTATCTGGGTCTTCCCTATCTTTGATAGGGATGGTTAAGGATATAGATTTTCTTGAACTCCAGAGAAACTAAGAAACCAGAGCCATATATGGTCCTTCTCACAGAAGAGTACCTGGCGTATAGATTTTTGCATGTTGAGCATCATTGAGGAGGAATCTAGATCATAAGAAACTCGTTTCTGCCTTGGGAGTTGACATGGTGGATTATTATGAGGAACCTTTTCTTGATTTATTCCCTGCATCAAATAAGCTTGTCAGACTTCAAGATCTCAATTTTCCTGTCTTTCTCTTAGGCTGATGTATGATAGCCTTGTCTCACTCAGTGAGCTCAAAACTTGCAACGTGTAGCAACTTCCTCGTCATATCCACTCTCTTCTGAATCTGCACACAAGAGAGGGTCACAGTGAGGCTTATCACATGCTTACTTTTCATGGCATAGCAGATTTATTTGCACCTTCAGTTTGGAACTTCTAGGCTACTTCAAAAGCATACATTTTCATTTGGTTGGGTTTTCATCAGAAGTTAAATACCAAGGATTATCTCATCCAAAAGCAAATTCCCATCACAAAATACTCGGTCAGCCTTTTGCACTAAACCCACTCAGGTTTGTGATGAAACATCTTACCATCTACTCTTTTCATGCTGTACAGCCACCTCGGGCTGGGTTTTTCATGCTGGATTAATTTAATTACCATGGATGGAGTCCTTCACTCTAACAACTCAGGTGGAATTGGCTTCTACTGTTCCAAGTGTCTTCAAAGTGGTGAACTCCTTCTCACATCCATGGATGTAGACTTTGTGGATCAGCCAACTGAAACACATATCTCAAGGAAGCAATACCAATATATTAAATATGTTCCGTTCTCATTTATGGATCAACATGAATACTGGGTTGGCAGTGTGTGTCAATAAACAGCATGAGAACATATAACTGGAACTCCTAGCAAAGCTAAGGCTGAAATGTTGCAACACCAAAGGTTGCTGGAACATCAAAGATTAAATTGAATAGGATAATACTTTTGGGGCTTTGGCTGCTGTTTCCTTTCCCAGCTGCTGGGTCGTTGTGTTTAAATTTATATTTCACAATTTGTTTCAGTAGCTTTATTAAACGATGCATTCAGTAGATAGGTTCTCAGAAACAACGCTACCATTAAGCAAAGTGAACAGTTGTTCCACTCAAAATCATTTTTAAAAGATAAAATAAAATTCATCTAAATAAAAATTCTAGAGATGGAATATACTACAAGTATGAGGTGGACCTACAGAAAGAGAGAAAACTTGCCTATGTCCTGTAGGACAAAGAAGATCAAGAGGCAACTGACAAGCATAGGTGAAGATATTGACCGAAGATGTTGATAATTCAGAATCATTACCTGAAGTTGGTGATGTTGGGAGGATTTGTGGAACAGTAAGCGGGAAGGGGTAGAAGAGATAGGGGATTCACCAGCAGGAGATTTCTGGTTTAGGCAACCCCAAATCACTATGAGAAGGTAGTCATATCTTGTGCAGAATCCAATCTAAGGTTTCAATTCACCATTCTATATTTCTATTGTCTCTGATATATATCGTGGATTTCATTTTTGATTCATGGTTTGACCACCTTGTATCACACTACTGAACTCCTTGTTCAACATGGCATTTTCTTCTTCTTTCTCCCTCAGCACTGCTTCGGTTTTCAATTCAAAGTCAAAATATCTTAAATTGATTTTGCACAATGCTTGTGTCCTGCCAACCAAAACCACAATTGTTCTAATTCATATCAGTCAATCCATAATTGAACAGTACAATGTAATGAATAATCTAAAAGGAAAAAATTTGGAAGAATACATAGCAATCATGTCATATAAATTTGATTACATGCCATACCAAGTAGAACTATATTGAAAGAATGAGCTGAAAGTTGGAAAGAGATGTCAACCAGATGTTGCAACATTTTGGTTAGATATCATCACTCCCCTAGTTAGCAATCATGATTACACAACAACATTGGAACTCTTACTTTAATAACTTCAACATGGTCACTTGTTGACCCTCTCTTTATATCTGATTCAATGAGCTTCAATATTTCTCTTCTAGTTGAAACCGTAAATTACTTTCTAGGCAACCACGAATAGTTGCATTGACCAAAAAATTATAGTATACAAGAAGAAACTGAAGAGAAGAAAATACTAAAGAGGGGAGATTTGAATATATGTAACCTGACTGCAATAGCATAGTATTCCTCATCTCGTCATTAAAAACAGTACTAGAACATCACCATCTCACATGCTTTTGTTTATAGTAGCTGACCTCCATCTCTTTATCACCACTTCATAATTATGCATTTCTCTTTCACCTGTAACTGTTTATCAAAATCTCCAATAGAAAAAAAAACACAAAAATATGATCACATCACTAGTTTCTTATTTAGTTCGAGTGTCATCCATCAAAAAGGCATAAACCTGATATAGGGTCTAAACATGACAACCTTAGTTTTAATAGACAATCAAACCTATAAATTTCTAGATTGGTTAGATGATAATGAAAACCAATTGGACCGATATAACTTAACATCAATTGGACTAACACAATTGGCTAAAAACCAACTCATAGTCTCAAAGAAATTTGAAAAAGTAATCAAAATCGTCATTACATGATAGAAGCAAAACCCATCACATATTGATCTGGAATGAAATATAAATTGATGGAAAAATATGTTCCAACTATCTAATAATGTCTAATAAATAGACAAACACAAAACAAACTTCTTCAACTTGTAATAAAAATTAAAAAGTTGACTCAAAAGGACCTCTTGATACCTCAACTCTAGGAAAGACTGCATATACGACATTTGTAAGAGCTCGAAAGGATCATAGTCCTTGATGATGCAACTTTAGAAGAACCATCTGCAGCATTTTCGAAGAGTCCTTCAATTAGACCTTAATTAGTAGCCCCATGATAAAGCATAGCAGAATATGGAGAAAACGCCTACCCAATCAAAAAACACCTCTTCATCCAATCATGCCTTTAGTACCAATACCAGTGGACTTAATTGGATCAAGCCCAATGAATAAAGCATAGCTGAAATTGAACATGACAAAATAAGGAACCAAATCGAGGAATAACAAGGGGAGTAGCACTTACTGATCCAGATCGATAGCTCGGTTACCAGTCGCAGCGGCAGAAGAAACAAATCTGATCAAACCTACTAGATGTACCGTCACCCACCTTTCTTCTCTCTCCAATCTCGCCGGCGACGAAAGGTTAATTAGGGAAACAAAACCTAATCGTCTCACGTCTCCTAAGCAACTCCTTTCCGCCCCAAGGCCCCAGTCACGGGCTCAAACTGCTCGATCACGGCCCAATATTCGTGTCAGGTTTTAAATAAGAATGTTTTGGATTTTCTATTTAACTCACTTCTTTATTTTATTTCACTCAAGAAGGCCATCCAGTTCATCCCAAATCTTGCATGCAACCCCTCAAAGTTCTTACCCCTCATAGATACACCTCCCATGAGCATGTCATTACTTCCAACAGTTGGTGTAAATAGTATCTGGAGAAAGAAGAACAAGGCACAAAAGTCAAAAACTCAATCAGAATGTTTTGGGAAAAAAAATTAAATGTGAGAGAGACAGATTTGCCAGAACCAACCCTTAAATCTCGAAAAAAAAGAAAAAGAATAAGACTATTGGACCAGGAAAAAGGAAGAAGGCACATGTAAATGTCTGTCCAAGTTCAGTTCAATCAATGAGCCCATCATTGCCCTCATAGATATTAAAAGTCATGAACACAACACCAAATGCACCAATTGCCCATCTCAATCATCCTCCAAACAACATCACATTCTTTATACTTTTACTTACCACAGAAATGGAGTTCGAGTAACAGGGAACAAAAAAAAAAGGTTCAGTTTAATAAGATCTAACTGAGTTCATTCTGATGTTATTGGAACCGGCTTTGTGTGTTGTATTCCTTAAACTTTTAATAATACGATATTACTGAGGACGAGTTGCAGGAAAAACAAAGTAAAGGACAGAAAGTGCAACGTCAGACTAGTATTATAGGGTTGGAGGAGTACATTACATTCTTTGTTTGCTCTCTCCTCATCCTCTTTCGTGTCCATCCATTATTTATCTTCTTCGTCAGCTAAATTGATCACTTCTTTTAATTTCACCTGACCTTCTTGATGTATGAGATCGCTGTGGTTGATGCATACACTGAGTAAGTTTTTGTTTTTGATATCGTTTTTGCTCTCTAAATTGTGTTTGGATTCAGTTCTTTCTCCGACCAAATCGACAAAAACCGAGGAAACTGATCGAGCTGAGCATAATTAAGCAGCTGAGGCAAAGCAGCCGGCGGAGGGAGGAGAAGATGCCCAATCTCACGTCAAGCCCCCAGTTCTCCTCTTTGGGCTCTCAGTCACCCAAACGAGCTAAGAAAAAGAGGGGACTTCCAGGAAACCCAGGTATATATCATCACTATATATGCTGCATGTACAGATTTTGTTACATATCTTTCCTCTCAATTTTGTTTGCTTTGATTTGATCGATTCAGACCCAGATGCTGAAGTTATAGCTTTGTCACCCAAGACGCTGATGACGACCAACAGGTTCGTGTGTGATGTCTGCAACAAAGGGTTTCAGAGGGATCAGAACCTGCAGCTGCACAGGAGGGGCCATAACCTTCCGTGGAAGCTGAAACAGAGGGTGAACAAGGATCAGGCCGCGAGGAAGAAGGTCTACATCTGCCCTGAGGTGTCATGTGTGCACCATGACCCTTCCAGGGCACTCGGAGACCTCACGGGCATTAAAAAACACTTCTCCAGAAAGCACGGCGAGAAAAAGTGGAAGTGCGACAAGTGCTCCAAGAAGTATGCCGTGCAGTCCGATTGGAAAGCTCACAGCAAGATCTGTGGAACGAGGGAGTACAAATGCGACTGTGGAACTCTCTTCTCAAGGCAATGATCACAATTAGTGCACTTTTTTTCTTCTTCTTTAATTTCTTGTTTCAATTGACTTGTAATTAATTACTGTAATCGCGCTCGATATATACTTTTTGCAGGAGGGACAGCTTTATCACCCATAGAGCATTCTGTGATGCTCTAGCTGAAGAAACTACAAGAGTAATTACTCCAGTCGCAGATGATCCCCACCAACAGTTGTTCAACTCTCAAGCCATGCCATCTCATGAACTCCCAGAAGCTATCCAAACTGACATGATCATGAAGCTCCAAGAAGCAGCTGGCAACAGTAGTGCTAGTTCTTCAGAAATGTTCTTAGCACAATATCGTCATAAGAGCCAAATGGAACTCTTCCCCTCAATCAATCAGCACAAAAGTCATCCTCCATTCCCTGCTACGTCTGCTTTTTTGTCAGCCACGGCACTGCTCCAAAAGGCATGTCAAATGGGTGCAATAATGGGGAGAGCACACCAACATGTTGATCAGATGGCAGGGTTGAGCCGTGGGTTCTCCTCTCCTCAGGGAGCAATTAATTGGAGTGACAATAATTTGCATGGATTAATGGGAACTAGATCAGCTGCTGATGCTTTGGATCATGAAGTACTAGTCTCTGAAGGAGGGCAGGGATCGGAGGGCAAGAGTGAGCTTGGAAGAGGAAGAGGCGACAGCAACCAATTGAGTACTCTAGATTTGTTGGGGAAGAGGGCTATATTGCAGTTGGACCCATCCATGAATAATTTCCCTTCCTATGAGGATGCACTACAAGAACCATACTGGAATCAGTAATTAAGCTATAGGTTGTATCATCATTCTTCCCCCCTTTATTAAATTTATCATTAGATATTCTCGTCTATGCTGCTTTTCCTAATTAATTTTACATCATCATTAAATTTTACTAATCTTCCATTGTTTTTATATAATTCTGTCTAGTCATAAAATGACATGATATGGTTGATTAACATAGTATGATTACTATAATACTGAAGAGTTAACATGGTAGAGTAAAGCAACCGCAGCTATTTATTTATAAAAATTAAACGTTTTCGTTGAGTGGACGTCTGTCAGTTGATGCAATAATAGATCAATTTGGACGATATTATAATTCTAATAACTAAAATATACACAGGACTGTATTAATTAATTCCAAACTTGGTCAAGGTATTTGTGTGCAGTTAGCAGATGGCATGGCATGGCGTAGCTGCTGACCAAGAAAAAACGGATGGCAGGGCAATAGCTTTCATATCAGTGGCAGATACAATGTCTCTTTCCGTGGGACCACTCTGATTGTAGCAATTCCATTAAGCTACAACATGCATGCATGCATGCATTGGACGCGAGATTAATAAACAAGCAAATTGATTTGTTGCTCATGTATGATGTGATGAATAATTGACTCGAGCACTTTTTTTCATCAAAAAAAAAAAAAAAATCTACTTGAGTAAGGCTTATGGATGTTAATTAAACATCGACGGCAAGGTGTATCGACCCTACAATTTGAGAGCCTATTCCCCTACGATGACTACTGCACAGTCACACGCAAGTGAAATCTAGAATTGCCTGCTTTTCAGACCTGACTGAAGAAATTGTAAGTTCAGGGACCACAATGAAACTAACACTTTAGTTAAGAGATAATCAGAAACACCTAATTATCACAGATTTGGCAAATTAATAAACAAAGCCACTCAACTTTATTGGCGATCGATTAAAATTAGAAAGCATGCAACGAGAGCAGAAAAACGCTGAGGCTATCGTTAACTAGTAATGATCAATATCGTTAACTAGTAATGATCAGTAATCTGCGTGGTAAGGACGTGACTTATCAAATTCTGGGACTGCAAAGAATGACGCAAATACGCAGTTTACATTGAGGAATTGAACTTTTATAAATACAGTGAGATTAGATTATAATGTATGCCTAGGACAGTGATCTGATTGATGAACGATCGATCATCTTGAAGCAGCTTCAGCAGGCTTTTCTTGTGGGGTTGTCGCTTCGTAGAGGTCAATGTCGCCAACGCCTACAGGTGGTCCGATGCTACAACGATCGGTATTATGCAACTTAATAGCGTCCTTGATTTTCTGAAACTGAATTTAGAGAAGATGACCATTTAACAACATCTTCATTCTTCAATGCAGCATGCAGGCCATTGAAAGCAGTCATTTAAGTGAAGAATATGAGAGAGAGAGAATATCCAACCTTTGCTAAGGAGCATGAAAAAGATTCCAACAGCCCATCTGCACCCCGGTAGAAATGAAAATAGGGAAGAACTTTAACATTTAATCTTTTGCACATAGGCTTGTTTTCGTCGAAATTAACCTTCATAAATAGTATCTCTGGATGTTCTACTACTGTTTTGCAGAGCTGAAGCATATTCAACAGGAAAGCAATGTCATTGAAAAAAATCCTCATATTGCACCAAATCGAGCAGGATGTTATATTTATACAAAATCATTTAAAACTGCCTTATTTGATTTTAAGTATTTAAAAGTCTATGCACCTTAAGATAATAAATGTTTTACAAAAAAGTCATAACTTTCTGAGTGAGCTAAAGTTCAGCTGGCGTTTTGGATAAGACCCAAGAATGTCATTCAACATATTTATAAGGAATACAAAATGTGAGTACCTATATCTAGTTGTATCACTTAAACAACAATGGTCTAAGATCAAGGACAAAAACGACGACAAAAATGATGGTCAAAGATGATGAAACAATGTATAGTATAGAGACACCTCACAGACACTTAGTAAAGCATATGCTCCAATATTCTACATGGGTTGATTAGACATACGTTTCACAAAAGTTTCAGAGGTACAGCATGGCAGAAGGAGATCAAATAACAAGTTACAAGGCCCCAAGATTACAAGGGGACTCGCATATCCAACAATTTATTTAGAGTCACGTATGACCACAACAAGAAATTATTGATGAAGCTTTGGTCCATATAGTGCATATACCAGAAATCCACTGTTGTAGCTTCTCTGAATCAATTTGATCGGATACTGAGTCGGAAAAAAAAGCCGGCCAAAAGTTAAGCCTCTATTCAAAGTTATATTCCTCTATCAAAACCCATCTTGGTAACAGAATTCAAAGCAACAGGAAGAAGTCACATTTGATCGTATGGGGGTTCAGACTTCCAATGAGAACATACAATCTCCCAAATTTTTTCCAGCTATTTTTCTCATACTAATTGTCAATCAGATTTCAGGTAAAAAATTGTCCACCTTGTTTTCTTTTCTAAGAAATTTAGAAACATTATACAATTGGTCATTATCTAAGTTGTGGACATCAAAGATAAGGCTACATATCTCCAGAGCAATATAATAAAGCACACTTATGTTAAAAATATAAAGTCTGAGATGGGTTCAGATATTCAATTTTCTATTGTACGGATGACTCATCGACTAGGATGCAACAAGCGTGAAGTTTGACAGAGAATGTTGTTCCAAAGCTTTCTTAGCTTGTGGATAAGCCATGGGTGCATTTTTGCTTCATTCGGTGCTCCAAAGCACAAGCTAGGAAGCTACATAGTCTTTGATTGTCAAACAAAGCAAACATGCATCTACAAAATATGCTTCTGTAATGATGAATGCGCTCTTATAAAGAAGTTTAAAGGTGTGAGTTTGACTGCAAAGCGATTGAATCAGAGATTCGAGTTGTAATCATTTAAGTCACAGAGCAGCACAAAGATACTTTGGTTATTAAAAGAATTTGAAGAATCACTCATAGGATGGAGTGGAATAGATATAGCTAAGAGATGATGCAATTACCCTTGGGTATAATGCTCGACAAGAGGCACACCATGTGCCAAAAAACTCAACGATCACAAGCTTATCACCAGCTTCACTAAGTGCATGAATAAACTCTTCTGTGGAATTAATATCAATCATATTAGGCCCTGGTGTTTTCTCCCACCACTTCGGTTTATTATCCTCGGCAACAACTGCACGAACCTAAGATAAACAACCATAACATAATAAAACACAATAGACAAAAAACATGAACTCTTAAATGACATGGAAGGTATTGGCTCTCGAGAGATCAAATTAAGAAATATGAACCATCAAATGCATAATAAGATGCATACATCTATGCCCATAAATGCATACAGATTAATAAAAAATGAATAAAATTAACAAACTAATAGAATAGTGTGAGTTAAGTGATAAGAAGCTAAGTTGAATCAAGAACCTTCTGACAAATTAGTTTTATGTGCACTTCCTTCACTCTACTCTCAGGAAATCTTGAGGTGCTAGTACTTTTCTGCTTAACCAATATCAGCCACATTTACTTTGATACTCAAACATATCGAGTCATGGACAAATCTGACCAACAAAAGATGCAATGCAAAGTTGCAGTAGGGCATTAAAATGTCATAACCAATAGGCTAAAGTATGCACCAAAAACAAACACTCAACTGTATATTGGGTTGATCAGTAACTTATTTACCATGCAATGTGGATTGCTGAATTATCATTGAATTATAGTGTCATTACGGGTCCAAATAAGGCAACTGTATTAATTTGTCACACTCAATCGCTAACACAAAATGCTCGCCCATCTTAGTTTATAAACCCTTCTTATTAACCTACAGATGTAAGACTAAATTCGGATGTTTACAATAACCCCAACATAGACCTAAAGTATTGATGTCTGTGTCTAGATCCAAAGTTCTACTTATAATCCAGAAACATCCAAAATTTTCAAATGCCTTACCATGTGGCAAAGGCGAATAGGCTTGCCCCAGCGCCCCCGCCAACCAGTCCCAGAGCCAACACGGAGGAGGTAAATTACGGGTGGCTACTAACCATAAGTGCAAATGATCAAGACATGGGGGAGGTATATGCTCGGGCACGCCGAGATTCGACCTCAAGACCTCATGTGGCAAGCTCCCATGTCTTAACCATCGCACCGCCCCGAGGGGACTTCAAATGCCTTACCATGATTAAGAACATGATTGCTCAAATAATTATAATGATGATCCGTTCAGATGAAAGGACCAAGTCATTAACTTCATTAACTAAAAATGCTAAAGTCCAAGTTAACAGTGGTACACCTGTCTGAACTTATAAACTCTCCTCATTTGCCTGCAACTCATTAACTTCATTTGAACTTATAATCTCTCTTCATTATCTGCAACTCTTATTGACTAAATTTGTTATTCCCACCAAGATCAAATGTCTAATTCATAAATTGGAATCTTTCGTAGTCGATGACATAGGAAGCATAATAGTGGCCTCACTAGAGTGGAGGCAACCATTTTGTAATACTTTGGAAGGTCTAAATTTAGGAACATTTGATAAATCCAACCAGTAAAAGAAGCGGTGCGGGACAAGTATGGAGAAGAGCAGTAAAGCCATAAACTGCCGTGCGCCACCCACGCCACCCACCCGACTTTATTTATAGGGCAGAGATGAGAAGTTAAAAATTTACCGACCACATTATCATCCATACACCAAAAGTTATGCCATACTACAACCTCCAAACTAGTAGTCAGATGACCTGCCTAATGCAGTGACATAAGAAATTTAACAGAAAATCATCAAAATTTGCTGGATGGCAAGAAGTTTTTTTTACCCATTGATAAACTCAAACTCACTTAGGTTTTAATTCCTTTGTGTCTAGTTTCTTGAAAGGAGTGATTTTTTCTTCTTTTGAAAGTAATATTAGCATTTAATTATCTTCATGTGAAACTGTCTATAAATAGGGATAGGGATGCCTCTTTAACTTCGTAGCAACATAGAGCTATCTAGTCCCTCCAACAAAACATCAATCTTGGATACTCTTGTTTTACTAATATGTACAGCCTCTCTCTCAAAAAAAGGGGGAAATTACTTTACCTTGCTCGGCTGCAGAAATTAGGTCTCAAACAAGAGCTCCTAAAAAAACAAACCATGTGCCCTATTTTCAAATTTTCAGGGGAGAGGAGTTTTAGCTCCAAGGAAAAGTGACGCCTACCTTCAAGCGATCGAATCGCCCGGGAGGGAAGGCGGGAGATGAAGAAGCCGCGTCGACGGGCAGCTTGCGCGGCATCTTTAGCGTAGGCGATAACAGGAGTGGCGGGAGAAGAGGGGCAGGGGAAGAGGCGACGAGGGAGAGACGGAGTAGCGCATCCACCATCAGGAGAGACTTTTGACGCAGGGGAGGAACCCGAAGAAGTAACCGCTCTTTTCGCTTTCCCCCACCTCCTCCTCCTCCTCGGACGTTGTCGCCGCCTCCGAGTTGCTTCGGCTGCCGCCTGCGCTCGTGTTCGTCAGTTAGGGGACGCAACGAAAACAGCTGATATAGATCACGCGGGGTGCAAACTGCAAAGTTGGGTGGCTGGCGACGAGGGTAGACAATCGGGTAGAAAATAACTGCAGATAGTCCCAATCGCCGTTAGGATTCGGCTGACGGCCGTTCCAAGCTTCACGAGCGCCACCTGATTTCATTGAAAACGTGCGGTCGCGCTTCGGCCGGATGAAACGCACAGAGCTCAGTCACACCGATTTATCGGGCCGGACTTAGCACAAGTTACGGGTTCGGATTTGAATGAAAAAGTGACCCATTTTAAAACTGAGAAAGTATTAAATTTTCTACCCAAAATTAAAATTAAAATTTAAATAAAAGAATTACTTTCCTAAATTTAAAT
>JBAMIE010174311.1:0-14451 GCA_037177295.1 Kaempferia parviflora | reverse complement strand
GTCAGCGCTCCACGTAGGCGGTCGCCCATGGTCGCTCACCTAAAGGTGTGCAGGGTAAAATTTCTGATATACATATATATATATATATATATATATTCCATAGTTCATCGAACTTGTTGGCGAACATCCGAAGCTTCTCGTGTCAAAAGCTAGTGCCACGTACAGGGGCAAAAATCTTTACATGCAGTCTTCCCCTATACTGGAAGAAATGACACGAGCTCCGCATGTTTGACCTCATGGATATAGACATATAGTTCCAAAGGACTCTGTCCATGTTATTGGTATGTCTGTGACAAATGACAAAAAAGCATCATGCCTGAGGAAACTCCGTGTTGTCTTTAAAGTTACCGATGAGGCCTCAAGCATGGATACCACCGAGAGCTCATAAACTATCTCGGCAATAAATTCTACCTTTGCATTTCTTTCCAGCTTCCTGCAACATACTCTGTTATGTGGAATTATGAAGCTCAAGGATTCTTCTGAACGCATGTCCAAATCACAACTATTAGAATCATCCTTCCGTTTTTTTTTTTGAATAGATGGAAGCTATTTTAAGTGTAATTTTCAGTCATAGCTTTTTTGTGGTTCAGATAAATAGACTTAAATTATCATCTTTAAGTTGGGATTTGTTTCTCGTATGAATTGAACAAAATTGGCTATTACTGTGTAAAAGAACACTACATGAACTTTGAATCAAGATTTCATCGCTCACCCAAGATTGGATCTCTGATGATGCAACTCTTTGCATCCAGTTTTTCTTTGAAGACGTGTGTCAGATTGTGGTTGCACTAGTATTTGTTTATTTTTTTTCTAATTTATTGCGACAGAGGTACATATGCACATGAAAATTTTACACAGGTTTAAGTAGAATAAGTCATTGTACCTGTAGTCCATCGACGATGGAAAAGCAAGTTACTCAGGTTTGATCAAAGAGCCAGCTAATAGCAAAAGATGGCCACTTTCATTAACCTTTAGAAGATTGTCATAGACTAATTGCAACTTAAATTTATTATGCATCCTTCTGCAAGTTGAGTCCATTCCCCATCACAAATCGACAACTAGTTTCCATCACATGAAGTCGAAGACTCTCAGACACAAGTAGGCCTAGCTGTGTTTCCATTATTCTTATCAGGCCAGCTCTATGTGAACTGCAAATGACAGCACTAGCTAAAAGATGAGGCATGCAACGATGGAATGAAATCGGTCCCAGCACCATGCAGGTATGGAGGCCAAAAAGCATTGATACATGAATTTTAATTTATTATTTTTTAAAAATCAAAGAAATAACAAAAATTAATTTTATGTGGTGTAGCAGCTCTGCTGTCTTCATGTTTGATAGCGCCGAGTACCTGCTGTAGCATCCACTCAATTCTCTACACAACTTATCCGAATCAGTGGAGTTCAACAAACTAAAGTATCCTTTAATAAAGATAAGGATGGGATAATTTGGTGCAATTGAACAACTTGTTGTGTAACCTTCGGTCATTGAGAAATGTACAAGCAGTGATAAAGGATCAAAGTTTGAATTTCAATAGGGATAATCAAAGGAATGATTATCTATCTCTAAAATTAGTCATATTAAGCTTAGACACTTAGATTATTAAAAAAAAACAAAAATAAAAATACAAGCATGTCATTGGAAAAGAACCAGTTCAATTGTTTGGGGCATTAGGGATTTTCAATTCTTTCTATACTTTGGAAAAGAAGGTTGAACTTCTCATACAACTTTTTGTTATCAGTCAAATCCTGATCTGTTTATTTGATTGTTCATTGCTAGCAACCTTCTATTTGAATGTTTTTCTTTCCTAAAGAAATATAAATGAGAACTGGGTTAAAAGGACTAAATCACTTCAATTTGCTAGCAATCAAATTGTGACTGGAGTCGTAGAACTGGCTAGCCTGGTCTCAGAGGTTCAAGAAAACTGCAAGACTTGATTTTGGATTTTTTTATAGTGCAGTTGCTTTCTTTGCTGCCTAAGTATATATACATCTGCAAGATTGAAACATGAATTATTTCAATTTTGATAAATCGAACTCTAAATTTCCTGCAGGACAAAAGTGGAGTAGTCCAAAATTTGAGGAATCGAAATTAGTGGTCAGAAACTCTACATCACTCGCTGACGACCAATTTATCGGATTGGGTCAGCAGCCAAAACCATCGGTTTAGAGAGAAACCAAAGCTCCACTGTCGTTGACGTGGATGGAAATCTTTCTACTGTGCTTCCAGACAACACTGCCAGCCACATTCAATGGCAGGCAAGTGAAGTTCGAAAACTTATCTATTCCTGAACTTCGAATCTACATTTTGAAACTCTAATCTCGTTGAACACTTTCTTATCCGTTCACTGTTTCTTTTCCAAAACTCATAAGTTTGATTAACAGAAACGTGCAAACACCGTTTAAGGGAAAATGACACATCCCTTCGCCCGCCCTCAGTTGGGAGCTGCAGGAGGGCTTTTGGCTGAAAGCTCCAAAATCTTATGAAGTCTATAGGCGAACAATTACTTATTTTTAAATTAAACAGATTCCAATAAAATTGTTGTCATGAGTTTTGAGTTGCAGGATAAAACTACCTATAATAAATTCTTCCTCAAAATCCCATATCGACGTGAAGGATTTAGGTATCATTTAAATTACTGTTTATCAAAATCTTGAATTTATATTTCTAATATGCATCTAAAATCATTTTCTATCATTTAATAAATCATAGACCTTATAGAGTTATTTATTAAAATTATATAATTATTTAATATATTACTATATCGACATACTACCTATGAGAAGTTCAAACAGAGGGCTTTTTTTTTGCAAAGGGCAAAGTCGTCAAAGTTTGCTCTCAGAATCCCCAATACCTCCATCAACGTAGATTTGAATCAATATGCGAAAAAGAATATTCTAACCACTTACTTTTGTGGTAGATTCTTAGTTGTGGATCATAGTAAATTAATTTCTTTGAATGGAAACATAATCTTAGAACGTTGACCGGAGTGATGAGGCGTTCGAGTTTTCTAATTATTTTGATGGCCGATAAAAATTTTTTATGAGATCGGATCAACCTCCTCATAAATTAGTATTTGAGATTTTCTGGACTATAATCCCTGGTCCATCCCTGGTCCAGTATATATTAGCCATTAGATCGAAGGTAAGTTCTAAGTATTGATCCATCTTAATCAGATCCAACGGTTGATGTGTATTGAACCAGGAATAGACTAGGGATTATGATCTAGAGGATCTCTACTCATAAATTAGTTAGTTTGAATAGTTGAATATCTCAATTATAAAAAAAAAAGCATAAATGAGAAAATTTTGAAATTCTTTTAGACCTCAAAGTGGATTGGCCAACTTACACTAGGTCCCAAATTCCCTCCCAACCCACATGCCTTTCCCCCTTGCCTTTGTCTATTAAAATCCATGGCCAACCCAACAAACAGGAAAGGACAGCAACAAAGAGTCTAGCCAACTCACCCTACAAATTAAGATAGCAAGGCAAGCAGTGGAGTTGGATCCCTCAAATCTCTCCCTCCTCCTCCTCCACCAAGTGAAAGAATTCCAACACTAGTTGTGGAGTATGGCTTTGGAAGTAGAAGATGAAGCGTTTTTTGCAGATCTAAACAAGCAAATAGCCATGCTGATCATGGATGATGACGAAGAATTCCCAACTCAGTGCCCTCCCCTTCCAGTTCAGGTATATTATTACTGCAAATTACCTCACTGAATTTCTCTTTTTCCCCTCTAGAGGAGGACAAATTATTCTGCCATGAATCTGTTCCTGCTCCTCTTGTTTCTTGATCTTGCATTTCTGAACATTTTCATGCTTTCTTCCTGTTACATAGCCTTTTGTTCATCAAGAAAAGTTGCTCAACCAATAAACATTCGGAACAAACATCAATTTTCCTTGTTAGAGTAATCCAATTGTGAAGTACAAGCCATAAAGTTCTTCAAAACACCATTTATTTTTTTTTAAAAAAATAATTAATTAATTAGAGTTAGAATTGCTGACTCTATTTATTGTTTGATGTTTAATATCTGTAGGAGATTGTTTACATGCCCCAGATGATAATGTTGATGCCACCATACATAAGTGAGGTGGCCCAGAGAAGGGAGAGAAAAGGAACTGGAGTCTTCATCCCCAAGTCTACTGCTCCAAGAAAGAAGAACAAGTCAAGGAGACCCACCACATCATCAATGGAAAATAATAACAGCAGCAATAATTACTCAAAGAGGCAGCAACAAAAACCTCCCATTTATCCAAACTATAACTGCAGCAATTCAAGTGGTTTTCTGTAGACAGTCTTTTGTTGCTTGAAGTGTGATTGTGTATGTATAGAAGAAAAAAACAACTACTTAATATGGCTATGAATTAGTGATTTGCCTGTGAGGAGGGCCAAGAATAAGGTTGGAGCCTCTTCAATGAATTGTATAATAATTGCTCTGATTGATGCATTGGCCAGTCAGGTAGGTAGGACTGGAGCAAAATTGTATATATAAATGTAATTATTGGTGAATGTAAAAAATATCCAATGAAATGAATGAATTAGTAAGTTGATTTGGAGAAGACTTAATTAAAAGAATTGATTATGCTTTATTATCTTGCACTCAAAACATATCGTAACTACATGGATTATTCTTTTTTCAAACAATATCTATTCTTACATAAACTATATATATGAGTGAAATAAATATGTATTATTATTATTGTATGGATTTTGCATTAGATTTTAGTTATGTATATTTTTTAAGATATTGATAAGAATGACATTGAATGTTGGTCTCAAAGATGGAGTGGGCCCAGAATCTAACAAGATGCACATGCATGGCATGTTATGGATTCTTATGGGAGTGATCAGAATACAGTGGTAAAGCATTTGACAGATAAATAAGAGAATTAAAATTCGAATCTTAATAAATAATTTTGGAGATCGACCTCAATAAATTATATTTTAAATTTATTTGGTAGATGAGTTTAAGAATGCCAACTTTCTAGATTATAAAAATATAAATTAAATTAAATTAAAAGAACAAGAGGACATGTATCATCCACGTCACGTGAAGATGTGGAATGTGCTTATCGGCTGTTTGTGGTGATGGGCAGATGTCCACTCATAGTCATAGGACTTGCAAGCTGCTCCATTGATTGGTGGGACAACACAATTAAAGTTTATTTTATCATTCTTCTCAAGAAAATATGACAAAAATGGGAAATATTAGTTGTTTTTTCACCTCTAAATATTTATGTTCTTGCAATTTAGTTAGTCTTAAATTTCTAATTGATTTTGAATATAAGAAGGTAAAATAAAAAATGAATCAATTTGTTGAAATCTTGTTTCTTTGAAAATAGTAAGTTAGTATGTGCTTCACATTTTGTTACTGTTATTTTCTAGGAATTATTTTCTTAATCAATTAACCATGATTACATTGCTAATTAATTGCATAATCTTCCAAGAAACAGTAACATCTTTGAGTAGATTGGTTAGTAATTATTTGATACTGCATAAGTTTTTTTTTGGGCATCGTTTGTTTTGTAGTCTATTAAATTTCTATAAGTGGCCTGAGAAGAGAGATATTTTCTGCACTCTGGAAATTAGTGTATTAGAAGCAACATATTTAGTACCCTCAAACTTTTAATCTATAAAAATTAAAATAACAGCAATGAAGGACAAACCCAAGCACAAGAAACAAAATTGCCATGTTATTTTCATTTTTTTTTTTTTTTTTTTGAACATTTGAATGGATCCAACTCATGATTTTGGTCCCTAAAATTGCTTGTATGAAAACAAGATGAAAATCCAAAGCAAAGCTTGCAAATTTGGTGGCAAAAGTTTGCATTAAATCTGGAAGAGTTTAGCTATCTACCAAGCTCTGCTTCTGGTACACAATCTCAAAAGGCAAATAAGTCCTTAATAGTTAATATACATTAACAATACAAGCAAAGCCGAGGAGAACCATTGCTCCTGTTAGCGTATTCTTTACATGCTCAAGCTTGACAATATCTTAGGCATTAACATGGTCAAAAATTAGAATCGTTTACAAATATACCAGACTCATCACTCTTCTGATTTGATCGAGACACCCTTGTAGAAACGGACACGTTCACGCAGTGCATCTCGTCGTGGCCTTGCCATCTTGTTGTTTGGGTCCAAAAGAATCACCTCCTCGAATGCTTTTAAAGCAGCTCGCAATTCCTTTTTCTTTTCGTATGCATCACCAAGGTTGTTCCATGCAGTCACATAACCAGGTTGAAGCTTCACTGCTTTCTCTAACTGTGCGATACCTTTGTCAAGTTTGTCATCGCGGATGTAACACACTCCGAGAGCATTATACACCTAGGAGAATAGACAAACATTAGTAAATGAATATACTACAGAATCTGATCAAGGACAACATCTTATCATCATTTGCAAAATAGTGGGATCTTGTTAACTACGGTTGATGAATGTCATGCACAGCTGAATAGTGGGATTTTTCTGAATATTTAATTGCATTGATCAAATTTTGCAAATTGTATAATTGCATCATTCCTACACCTATGGCAAATTCAAGCCTCTCTCATTGCAGTTGATAATTACTTTATACGGGAAATATATAATTATATATAGACATTGGCTACAAGGCAAGCATACACAATATAGCGAACTGACATGTCACATGCTCCTGTTAGAACAACAGATAAAATAGAAATATGTTAATTATCAAATTTATTGTGTATATATAACCTGAGCTAGATCTGGATCATTTCTGTCCCATTTCTCGATTGCTTGTAACAGATATTTGATAGCTGCTGGGTAGAATTTTCTTCTCAGCATCACAGCACCAAGCTCGAAGTACTCGGTTGCTGTTGCATCACCACTTCGGACTTGCTCCTATAGGGCATGTGATCAGTATTAAAAAAATAACCAGTACTTGCGATGCTGAACGAGCTAAAAACAGAACAAAGTCCTACTATAAGAGCTAAAATCCTCATTAATTAACAAAAATTTATAAGGGCCAAATTGTTTAAATGCAAGATTTTCTTGAGTGATACAATGTGCAGGTTTTCATATTAATTAATGAATTAAGGGGCACTGAATTGAGATTGCCTATCCATTTAAGTTCAAAGCTACGTCAAATTTTCAAGTCCTCATGAATTCAATAGTGCAGTAAAATACAGTACACCACCATAAAGATTCTTAAGGATTCTTTGTGAGCAAGAATTGTATAATTTGTAATGAAAATTAACATTGTGTCTGGCTACTAGAAGTTGTGTAATAATCTCTTTCAAAAGCTAAATATGTGCAAGTAAATTCATAGGTAAGAACTCCATTTTTTCCTCAACATATAGTTTCTCTTTTGTACATAAATTGAAAGAAGACAGTTTATGAGACACATAAAACTCCATTAACCAATATTTTCAAGTTAAAACATAAATTAATGGAAATATTGAGTTATATAAATCAGGACGCCATGCACCAAATTATTGGAAAGTTAGTGGCCACAGTGTTGCAATAAGCACGTGTCATGAAAAGTTTCTATTATTATTATTATTATTATTATTATAACATCTTTTATATAATTAAGTTACCTATTTTATAATTCACATATTTACAATACTAGTTCAAGAATTATAAAAAATAAATAAATAAATTGCTTCTTACTTGTAATTCTTTGGCAGACAGGTCAAGCTCTCGACGGACAAGAACTTGACGGATGACAAAGAAAGATCCAGCTCCAAGAAGTCCTAATAGCACTAGCAAGTATGATAATTGAATCCCCAATTCAAATAGTTCACCAATCTCATAAACCATGTTTATTTTTGTTCCTTCACTTGATTGTGCCACATCAGCACGACCCAACCATGATGTAGCTCCGCATGAAATTGCACTAATCCACTTTAACAGACTAGTGTTACTTTCAACATGATCATTGAAAGAAATGCCTGTAAATAATTCTAAAAGAATGAGAAGAAAAAGGCCCATTAGGAATACATTATTGTTGAAACAAAAATATATGAGCATTACGTGAATGAATATTTAAAACTTGCTACCCTTTATAGATGTGAAAAGCCATGCTATTGCTATGTATCTGAACACCATAATCTTTCCCACTTGGGAGTAAGTGGCAATAAGAATCAATCTATGTATGCTTCATCCTATATACTAGATTAGAGGAAATAAGCATGACAGTAAAGTTGTCATAATATAGTTTCATTGGCTCCGTAGTTTCTTGTATCATGCCTCTACGATTAAGCTGATTGCAACTCTCTATTGCTTTTTCTTCCACGATATCAATTTGCAATTCAAGAGATCTCAATAGTGCGATGTAGGTTCAGTAGGAGAACCTAGTTACTCTACAATGAACTTTGCCAAAAAACCCATTGGTGAAAGCCTATCTAATGTTTAAACAAGATAAGAATGCTAGGAATAGGACCCATGGGACATGGTCTTTACATAGGAAGAAGCATAGAAATAATGTAGTATGTTAGAAGACCAGTAGAAGACCCAAACCCTCCTCAAATACTTTTCCAATTTTTTTTCATATTAAAATGGTCAAAGAAAATCTGAGCCTATCGAGGCACAGGTTGTGCCTAGCCAAGGCATGACCCATTGATTATGAGCTCAATTTGGAATTAAAATTGTTGTTTTTATCCTTATCAAAAGAACTGTCAAGCCCAAATTCATAAATAAGTTTCAAGATAATTTTTTACTGCATGAATAAGCTTTGCCTGTTAATAACCTATGGAATATGTCAAACAAACTTAGTATGTGAAACACTCGTGCAATTAGCCCTAAATCTTGACATGATCATTTCATTCTATGACTAAACAAACTTATAATGAACCTATAAATTATTAAGTATGACTATTTTTCAGAGGCCCTAACCACATTTACAATATGGAGGTTTGTGTATTAAATGAACAAATAAGTGTTAGTGCTACTTTAATTACCATATTAAACCAACAAAATGAACTTTTGCCAAGATGACCAATTATCAACATTTAGCTTGTTGGTCTTATGACCATATGATATATAGTCCAATTCCTAAAAATTCTAGAAAAGTTGAGTATTTTGTTAATTAATATAAACCCCATCCACTTTTTACCCAGGCTTCATTATTTTCTTATTGTTGTGTAGCATTTCTTCCAATATGAAGCACACAATAAAATGGTCGAGAATTACTGAACATAATTCAAAAGCTATTACTGTCCAAATATCAATCTTTCAATTTAACATCTGACAACATTTGTTTAAGAATTTAATATCCACCACATATGGATTAAAATTTTCCAAGTATACACAAATCATCACACAACAGTTCAATAAAGTAGGTTTTAGTAGAATATAATGAACTTAAAAAATATCCTCCATAACTCAATAAATTACATATAGGAAACATGATTCTGTAATAAAAAAGAAGCAAACTTACCCTTTGTAGGCTTCAACATTACGGACCATCTAGTTTCCTTGGCATCAGGAATCTGTCTTCCTCCACGTCGAAATAGATAATAGACATGAAGAGGCGGAGGAAAAAGATGACATCAGTTCATATCAGAAAATGGCATAAACTATCTTGTTATGGTAATTATAGAGACAGGGAGAAGCAAGAACTCAACACCAAATCAGGATAAGCACACTGCGGAACTGATAATACAATAGAAAAGATCCCTAATTTTTTAGGAGATAAAAGGAACAACAATCGCAGTTAGCCCATTTCTGAGATAAACTGCTAAATAAAATTACCTTCGAAATTTGGGGCTTTCATTAAAAATATAGCCTAAGAAAATTCTAAGAGAAATACTTAGCATAAAGAATGCTAACCAATGTACATGAAACACAATCCTTCATGCAACTGTCTCGCCAAGTCATCATCATCACACACATTAACAACGAAAAGGGAAAAAAATATAGAACAAGAAGTTAATATGAAGGATGTATTACTGTAATGGTGAGGTTCATACAAAAATAGAAGGTCAAAAATGAGAAAGTCATCCTTTGTTTTCAAAATCATAAAAGGTAGCAACTTTATTTTGATAATTGTTAAGGGGGTTCCCATCACCTCTAAGATGCTATTATATAATTTTGTATCCTAATTTATTTAAAAGTAGTTTAAATGAAATTATCCACTTCTGCTAGTTTGAGGTAAAAATCATCACAACTCTGAATAAAAATGCATGTGAATGTTCACTTTTCAAACTTCATAATTCCTAATGTATTTAGGAAAATTCTTGCCTTAATAAATGAGCAATTTAATTGAATATGCTCAATTTTGTTAAAGGGGCAACCAGTGCACAAAACTCCTACCAATGTGGGGTTGTCTATTATACGCAGTCTTATCTGCTTTGCAAGAGGCGGTTTCCAAGACTCAAACCCATGACCTCGGGGTCACACGGCAATAACTTTACTGTTGTGCCAAAGTACCCCTTCAATTTGCTCAATTTTGTTAACTTGAGAATTTCATCTATATCACAATTGTCCTTACGCATTGAAGGTATGAATGTCCTCTTATAAAAAGTTTAAAGCTACATGAAAAACTAGAATGTTTTTGCTTCAAATTAGTAAAAGTGATCAGTTTCATTGAAAGTGTTCACTTTTCCATTACCCAGGGAAAAAGAGGTATAATGGACATATCTGAGGTGATAATACACCCCTTTGATAATAATTAAAATAGGCACGACCATTTGATGATTTTGAAAATAAGGGGCACCAATGCAAATTTTACTCCAAAAATAAACCAAGTAGGGTGAGCCAACTACGAGTTGGAAACTCCAACCAGGAACCAGGCTTTAACATACTAGAAAATCCCCGACTCATGGATGGGTATGTACTAGAAAATGGTTCACAAGGGAATGCTTGTGTCTACAACAGAAAACATTTTGAGCATGTGGACGGGTAGTTGGTATATCAATTGTTCTAAGCATCATATATAGAAATGGTACAGAAGATACTACAGATGCATACTTTTGACTTGCTTCGCAAATCAGGTGTTTGAAAGCGACACAAGGTCACAGTTAGTGTATTAAAATCATAAATGTTATGAAAGTGAAACAACCTCATAACCAATTAAGTTCATAAAGTTGCAGATTTCTCATCTATAAAAAAAAATACAACCATCGCTCCTTTGAAGTCTGAAAAATGGAAGGAAGAGATGCTTGACAACCAACAAAGTGCTAATGTGAAGCCATACACTATTGGTGCAAACTCAAAGAAAATAGCAACACATTTTTTTGACATCATCGTTGATGGAGCCTGTGTTTGACAAAAGACTGAGCCAAAATTGACCATGTGATGTAAGACTGATGCCAACCACATGGATTGATGACAGCTTTGGCCTCATGGGTGATGTTACTTCCGAGCTAATAGATCAAGGCCAAGGACGACCCAAACCTCGTAGATACTGCCACTTCATTCACATTAATGAAGTATGTCTAAACCATACAATCTATATTGGGACATACACCTTCGATTATTTATAAATCCTATTTAGAAACCTAAAATATGCTACTATGGTCTCTCAAACTCACTGCTCAAAGCTACTATATTATACTCTGACTTAGGTAATAAAATATCACATCAAATCAAACCCCCATTTTTCATGCCTCTTACCTTCTGAAATGTTCCAAGCTGAAGAACTATCCTGAGTCAACCTCTTACTCTAAGTTGACATCTTGTTCCTAGTTGCTTGATTGATTTGAGCATCCCTTTTTGTCGAATCGCTATGTTTACTTCTTGACAAATGTAGACCTACATCTCAGGGCCATAAGATCAAAACTGGACTTCCAAATTATCCAGCATTCCTCTTGGACAAGCAAAGTTCAATCTATTCTAGTGTAAATAAAACTTCCGACCCAGAACCCCTTCATATATCGCACTCTAGCATGCACCAAACCTTTCCACAACTAAATGTATCAGTTGATCCAACTATCACGGGACACTTTTTTGCTAGGTATACCTTCCAGTAAGAATCCAATATGCCCCAAAGTTAAAAGATTGGATAGGGAAGAAATTGATCAGAACTACCTCATACACAAAATTCAACTAAAGCATGGCATGCGTTGATGTGTACCAAGCGTTGCAACTGGGTAAGTGACCTTGAATGCCATTATATGCGGAGATTCTTTCAAGGAGAGAAACTCTTAGTCCTTCCTCTATGTCTTGACTTCTAGCCACTTTAATCTCTCCTGGCCCTTAAAATCAGCTCATCCATAAAACTCACTTTGTCCAAGAACATCTCCACCTCCTCACCTTTACGAAGCCATCCCCACCACTTAATTTCATGATTCACCTTCACTTCTTCAGCTGATAAGGCACCTCAACTAAGGTTTCACTTTTAGGTACCCAAACTAAGGAATAGTTTCACCTCAGCCATTTGATCCAAACTGCTCCATTTTCATTCGAACTGCTCCCACTTCACATGAATTACTCCCAGTCCATATGAAGTGGAATACAAACTTCCTTTGACCAAAGTGCCATATCCAACCTTCTTCTGTATCTCAAGTAAACACATCATCTGCATGTAATTTCACCATATCACCACCTACTCGCTGTAATTCAGTGAAAGATTCTAGAATACCTTTGTATTAAAGAAACTCCGAAATGGTCAGACAGTCCATATAATATATAGTAACTAGTTTACTAATGCAACCCAACAGCCACTAGTTTGCAGTAACGCTGCCCCTAAAACAAAAATATAATTTTCATCATATTTCCTGCGACAGTAAACAGAAGTCCCAATAAATTACTAAAGAAACAATCACGACGACCTCACATAATCATAGCCAGCGGCATCGAAATCAAGAAAGGACCAATTCACAAAAATCATACAAATCTTTCAATCCTTTCTCCCAAACCTTTTCTCTCTCCTTCAGAATGCAGCAGCAGCGCATCCTCGATTTCCCCCCATGCGCGACCAGACCCGTACGACCACGGAAGCCACCGGCGATGCCCTGAAGCAGCCCGGGCCGATAGTTGAGATTGAAGATTGCCGCCGCCGAGCTCGGAAGAGTTCCCATCGGTCGGTTGATGGAAGCCCTCCCCCGCGGCAAAAATCAGAGGAATTGGCGGGCGCTGCCAGTGGAAAATAGCAGTGAATGGCGATGGATAAGGTGCGATTCCGTTCTATCGATTCGATATTATTACCCGAACCGGTTCACTAGTGTCGTACTGAACCGAACCGAGTCGGTTTACGGTTCATATAATTGGCTCACATATCAGGCTCCCAAACCATTGATAGAAATAAAAGAAAATAATTTTTAAAAATCTTAATCAATTGGTCATTGTACTGTAGTTAACCCCGTGATTCTGAGAGCAAATCTTCTGTCCTACTTTTTCATATACCCTTATCTCATTCACTGATCAGACGGATCACATCAGATCATGTATCCTTGAGATTTGATAAGATCAGATTTGATCCGTCCGATCAATGAGTGGGACACGGAGATATAAGAAGAATGGGATAGAAGATCTCATTTGCGTGATTCTGGAATGCCTTGAGAAAAAATATTCTTCTGGCGGTCAGCTATAACATTAGGATTTATCTACTTTCATATAATTTAATCGAACTGTGAAAGATGTCTAAGTAAAATATTTTACTACTTTAGTAACATATACAATATGTATAGAACAATATTTTTTTAATCCGTCCAAAAGTTTGTTGAGATCGAATAACTCAATTCAAAAGTTATGTACTTAGTAATAGCTTCAATCAGAATGTCAATTTAATTATCTGGTCTAAATATTTACATAGTAAATAAATGCTAAAGTGAAGATAAATTGTACGTGTAACTAAACAAAACACCAAAGAAGAGAGAAATTGTTCGAGCAATTTGGGTGCTTAGGTTTTGATGTTTAGACAAATGTTTAAGTTAGGTTTATTATTGTATTTAATATACATTGAGAGTGCGCATGATACAAGTATAACAAGGAAAAATCCAAGTGTGATCTTGGAGAAAAGTAAGTCTTAGCGGTGTAAATCCATGTATATAGTCTTGACAATGTAAATCCAAGTGTAACTTGGCAAGGTTGAAGTCCTCGAGGTGCGGTCTCTTGGCATTAGAAGATCCGACAACAATGATAAGGTTGATGGAAGCTCCTAAAGGCAAGACGTGAAGGATAGAGAGACATCTAAGGGACGCAAGGCTGATAGAGGAGGTTAGAAGGGATAAGGTTGATGGAAGCTCCTAAAGACAAGACGTGAAGGATAGAGAGGTATCTAAGGGCATCCCCAATGGGAGCTCCTTCGTAGCTCCCTTGGGTAGACGTGGCATATAGGGAGGAGTGGGAGGGAGGTTCCTGGTTTCTGGGAAGACACAGCTCCCTATTGAGGGAGCTACTTCTACCCTTTTTTTTGTTTTTTTGTTTTTTTTTAATTTTTTTTTTTAAAAAATAAAATATAAATGAAATATAAATAATTTTTTAAGTAAGAGAGATATGTGATATGGAATGTGGTGTGAGAGTTTAAAAATGTGGGACCCACGAAGAA
>JBAMIE010174294.1:0-14454 GCA_037177295.1 Kaempferia parviflora | reverse complement strand
TTAATCAAAATTATTTTAAAATAGTTGTACCAGTTACCTAACTTAATTAGTTGTTATATAATTATAGCTAAATTTTAAATTTTAAAATTTTGAATCTTATATTTGAAGATTATTATATCAAAATATTTATAAATGATTAAATTTTATCAAAATTACTTTAAATAACTGTAGAAGCTATTAAATAACTATTATAAAATTGTAGAAGTTATTTAGCAGTTATTATAATAATATTATATTTGTTGTTATACATTGTAGCAGCTAATCGTAGTTGCTACAATAATCATCAATCGTAATTGTTACGATAGTGATTAGGTGTAGGTGCTGCAATAGCTGAAAGTAGATCTTCTCGGGGGTGGTGCGATGGTTAAGATATGAAAGGTTGCCACATGAAGTCTTGAGGTTGAAACATGGCACGTCGAGCATATACCTCCTCTGTATTGGTCTAGAGACGGATTGACAGGGACGTTGAGAACGAACAAATCACTTTTTACCGCGTGCAGTAGCTGAAAGTATAAAATAATATTATAATAACTAAAAAAACTATTATATGTTATAGCAGCATGTCGTAATTGCTACAGCAGTTAAAGGTATTTTTAAAATATAAAATTTGATTGGAGAGTTTTTTTTATTTTTTTTTAAATAAAAAAGGTGCCTTTGATGATTTATATAATTTTAAATACTCTTTTGATTTTTATCCAGAAATTATTCTAACCGGTTTCAATTGGCGCAATTTTAATTAAAGCTCTTATAAATAATTTTACTCATGTTTTAACAACTTTAATCAAATTTGTTAATCTTTTATTAATTTTAATTAAATTAGATTACTTTAATTAAATTGAAATAGCTTTAATTAATAATTGACTAATGTTAAAATAATTATAATTATAATTACTTAAATTTAGCTAATATTATTATAATAATATTAAAGAAATAATGTTTTTAAAATACGACGTATTCTTTTTATATATATATATATATATAATAGGTTCCCTTTAATAAAAAATATAGGCGCCATTTTGTTTTTTCTTAATAATTATATGTGTGTTTAAAGATCCCAAGTGTGTTGTAAATTAGCCGAGCCGAGCTCAAGCCTTAACCTCGTGTTTGGCTAGACTCTATTTATACTAGTTCAACTTAGGTTCGAGCTATTAGAGTTGAGCCCAATTTGATATTTAATTATAGATTTTTTAATTAGGTTTGAATTTGACTTTATTTTTAATCAAACTGACTCAAGTCGAATTTTGATCGAGCTGTTCACGAGCAACTTACAAACGGCTTAGCTTATTTACATGAACATAAATTCTCTAGTTCACAATCTTTGATCTTCTTTTGTATAATTTTTAATCAGAAGGACAATTAAATCAGATTAAAAAAATCAATATATAAATTTTTAATCTGATCTAATAATTTTCTTTATCTGGAGTGGACTAGAGTCTAGAGGGAACAAACAAGGATCCGGTCTCCAATTTCACCCTCCCTCCTGACTCAACCGATTCTCGACCGAAGCGGCCGAGTCACTTACTCACTCAAGCAATCCCTTGCCTTGATTTCTAAACCGAGTCCAGACCGCACGAAGAGTTCGCTCCCGATTTGGCTTTCCTCCACCATCAGGCGATCCCTTCTTCCCACCCTCCAAATCCGGCTCCCGATCTCGAAGGGCAGAAGAGGAGGCGACACTTGGGCGGAGAAATACGATAGGAAGGCCCCGGCAAGGGGATCCGAGAGGCGCGACGATGGCGGACGGCGCTGGTGCATGCAACCCGGGCAGCGGAGGCAGCTGCGGCGGCGATCCGGAGCAGGACGCCTTGGAAAGGACTCGCAAGGCGAAATCCTGCAAGGGATGCCTCTACTACTCCTCGATCCTCAAATCCGGTACTCGCAATCCTGTTTGCGTCGGGATCAGCCGGACTCTTCCGAAAGGTCGGTGTGCTTTATCAGCTGCCGTTGGAGATTTTTGAATGGGATATATTTTTTTTTGTTGCTAGGTTTTCGATATAATTGGTTGTGGATTTAATTAAACTGAAGAGTTCAGGTTAAATCCTAGAGAAGAAATTGTTGGTTTTGATTATGTTATCACGCTCTAATTTTATTTTTGTTTTCTTGGCTTCTATTTGATTTTCAACTTGACTACTCAACCCAAGCTTCGAGTTGATTTGCAGATTAGCTTGTGTTATAATTCGAATCAGCCTGTGGCATGATTTACGAAGACAAACTAGTTCTGAGCACCTTCCAACATGAAATGGTCAAATTGGGGTCTTTCACAATTTAAAGTTTGCATAAATTTATGGATTTATACCTACAAGCTGACTTGCAAATCAATTTTTATGGTGAAAAAATGGCACTAAATGTTTGCAAGTGATTTATAAATGATGAAATTGGACTAGAGATTGCACTTTGGTGAAAAAACATGCGATGGATTTACACATGGATGCAACAAAGAAAGTAATACAATATATAGTGACCAATGTTTGATAGGTTTTATTCCATACGGATCGCTAATAGTTTGATGCATCACCATTATGTTCTAGCAGGCTTATTAAGCGTAGATTTGACAAAGTGTATCTGATCAATAGAGATCATGTCATGATAATCAAAAAAGTCTTTTATTTCAATTAATCAATCAATGAATGCATTAGGATCTATTTTCCCATAAAATAGGGGTGTCTGTTCTAATATTTCTAGGCTTATTATGATTATCATCTTTAGGAATGCAACTTTAGTTCTCTTTGTTGATACCTGTGATTTGTGGAGCTAGCTTGAACTGAGAAGAACAGATTAAGAATTCAGGTTTGGTACCACTCGATAAAGCATGAACAAATTGTGCTGCTTAAAAGTCAACTCTTGGCGAACGAGGAGGAAAAATATTATTATTAAATTGAAGATAATTAATACAAGGGATCCTAAGACCTTTTATAGACTGTCAATAAAGACCAATTCTTTGTAAAACAACCTAGTTTATCCCTAATGAATCTATAACTAACTCTTCTAAAAAATTAAACAACTTTAGCAAATATTCTAAACTCAATAATTTAAAGGAAAGCCTAATTTATCCCTAAATCTCATACTTTGTCAAATTTATCATTTTATCTTGACCTTTTAGGGGCATAAAAACTATAGAACCTTAGAAGTTAGAATGAATAATTTTAAAAAGAACAGAATTCAGATCCAGTTTGCTTGCAACATGAGCTGAAAAATTCTGGACTCAAACTAGAGGCAATTTGACGTTCATTGACTTAGGAGGATCTGGATTACTTGCATGTGCTTATTGTACTATTTTAGCATTTTGGCATCAAAATCTTGTGCAGTAGATGATATTGTTTGTTCCTTTTCATAACAGTAAACAAATCTGTTCCTCCAGTCCAGCCATAGGCAATACCACTTTGCTTGATTTGCCGGTACTTTTTGTTGCCTTTCTGGGTTTCACAACAGTGAAACTAATCAGTTGGTCCTAATTGAAATATAAAATGCCAGTTTGTTATTGTTGGTGTGTTAGAGGGTTTCTGGCTTCTGAGGAAAGAAGAATAAAGATGACGTGATGTCCAGTTTCTGTTTTTAATTCATTTTACGAGTTAAAAATAATCTCTCTATATGTTTTATGTGATTTGTCTCAAATGACTCATGGCTAACCTTAAGTTATAGTTCCTGTACATGTGATTGGAGAATCTGAAGTGAAAAATAGAAAAGATGGGCATGATCTCTCAGATTTCAAGTACACTTGTGTTGGTTATTCTATATTCCTGGAGAGAAATGATGAAACTGCCGACAAGCAAGAAAACAAGGCCCAGTTGCCATTTTGTGCTGGCATAGAGGTTCTTTCCTGTTCATTTAGTATTTTGGTTGATTTGGTATATTAATCACATATTTGTCACTTGCTTAGTTGATGTGATATGTGAAGTTGAACTAAATACCATTAATGGAAACAATATCTACAGTGCACTGTCTTCATCATCAGTCTACTCTTATTTTACATCCAAATATAAATCAGCACCATTCAGTAGTTGTTTGCTTACAATCTCTCGTGAGGTTTAGAAGTTGGATTTTTTGTTTCATTTGAAACTCTATATTTCTGGCATTCCAAGATTGTCATGTTATGCACTTGAAATTTAACAAACATGTGTTGTTGTTTAAATGTATCATTCCGGTTATTGGATTCCCTTAATCCTTGTTCCCATTTGGGTCCTCAATAACTACTTATATTCTATAATTTGTCAATCTCGTTACATGGTTAGTATAAACCTTTAATATTTAATGCTTCCACATGAACTTACTAATGACTCCAAGATTTTTCTGTGCAAGAAAATGTTCAAATTTACTATTTAGGAATCAAACAGGAAGGAAGATTAAATGGCTAATCATTAGGACATGAATCCAGTGCACTCAAATGGTATACGAGCATCATATTTTGGTTTACTATTTTGTTTTGTGTGTGCTCATTACCACACCTAATAAGCATATCCCTGCATGAGCTAAACTTTTGATTCTGTTTATAAAATACATCGTTTCATTGTCTGTGACCATCAAATTGTGCAGCTACTAGTGGAGAAAAGAGTATCTACCCCTGACCATGTCCCTGCACGAGCTCACAAGGAAGGTACTTGCAATATTGAGAAAAGTTTCAAATTTTTTTTATATTCATTTTGGTGAACAATTTCTTTTCTAGTAGGTGTTTTCCATGTGCCTTAAGAAATAAGTTACTCTCAAGTGTACTTGTATTAAGGTTCAAAATCTTGACCCGTGCCGAGGTTTTAGTTTTGGATCGGAACGATACTGGTTCAGTATCGTATTGTGTCGTGCCGGTATGGTTTCGGTATTTTTTAAATATAAAATATATAAACTAAAAATACAAAATTAATCTAAATATTTAAAAAATAAAAATTTTAAATTAAATTAATGAGATAGTTTTTTTAGGGTTTAATTAAGAATGTTTAAATTATCCCAACTATAGCTAGGAGTTAATTAAAATTATTAACTAAAGTTTTTTTTAATTAAAAGTTAAGTTTATTGTTTCGCCTTCTTCGTCCTGCTGTGCGCCATATTCCGTGTCATCAGAGGCCCGTGCATGGCATATGTAGCGGCTGCGAGGCTTGTGTTGGCCTCGAGATGGCCTCGTGGTCGTCACGAGGCGTGCGAGATGCCTCCACGAGGCATGCGCGATGCCTCTGCAACCACAATACCTCAGGCATTCTAGTGCTGGTTTCGGTCAGCGAGTAGAATGAAATATTTCACCCTTACCAAGTGACACGACACGATATTTTAAACCTTGACTCATATTATAATTTTACTATTTGTGGTAAGGGTGGTATTATAGCGAGTGTCCAAGATAATTTCACAAGATGGCAAGATATTTGTTTTGAGTATAAAAAGAAAATTCCAGGTTCTAGCCTAGCGACAATCTGTTTTAGTATATTATGTAATTTGTTGTGGTCTTTTTACTACCAGTAAGTTTGTCAATCGTCTGAAACTGCTTCAACTACAATCATCATTGCAGAGTGAGGGATAGAACATAATCCATTTTATATGATGAAAAAGTGAATAAATCATTATCCAGTTTTGAACATTTTCAGACTATCCTCTTGTTTTTCCTGCACTCTGTTGAGTTTGGATACCAAAACAGCTTGGAAATTACTTTGCACCTTGATGGAAGGTTAATAAAATAGACCATTCAGGTTAAGATGTAATGCTATATTCATTTGAATGCACGATTGCTACTTCGATATTGAGCTTATAAGTAGTAGCGCCTTTCAAAGACCGAAGAATTACCCTCTCATGTGATGGCTAACTTTGGTTTCCTGATTTACTCTCTCCCAATGACATGGGCACTCATGTGGGTGGGGGCTGCTAGGGTGACGGATTTAACCTTTTGCAGAATTATAAGTAGTGCCTTTGCTCTTCAGACCTGTTTCCTACAAAGGAAGGAAAGAGCTAGAGAAAGAAAAGTAGGGGAAAACAGTGTTAACAGAAAATTTTTTCCGTCACTTTATTTTCTTCTTAGTTTCTTTCCCGTGTAGAAACATATCATGCAAGAAATACTAATAACTATTATCTATAATTTATGTCTATGGATATATAGCTTGTTAATATCATCATTTGAAATCTCATTCCATGCTAGGAAAAAAAGTCAAAATTTATTGTTTTGGTAAATTACTGAAATTCAATACCACTTGGCACAGTCAGTATCACATCCTCTGCTTCAAACCTTTACTCTCTCTTCGTTTTTTTTTTTTTTTTTCTTTCGCAAAGTTTCTTATTGATTTTTACAGTTAGATATGGCTACAAATCTTGCCTTTTATTACATAATGCATAAGTTTGCCTATTTCTATCTACTTTACTAGCATTGAATACAGAACTGCTCAATTTAACTGGGAATTATTTGATTTGGTTATACAATCTATTTGCTATGACTTCCACACTTAAGTTATACGAAAACTGTTATTTACCACAGTCTAGTGTGAATCAAGATTTTCTCTTTAGTCTTTTCACTATCTCTTTCCGATGTGTGATACTCGCAGATGCTACCACTCGTTTGCCTTCACAATCACACTATCCTTCTCATTCCCCAGCAGATGAACTTCTAAACAGGTGAGGATTTAGTTGAAAACTTGTCTCTCTGTTTCTTTTCGCTTACTGGATTCATCATCGAAAAACATGTTGGATTGTTCATGCAGGTTCAAAAGAAATGCTGGGCTGGTGGCTTCAGGTGTGGTCAAGAACCTGAACAGAGTTGGTGACTACATAAAGGAAAACATCGACGACATATTGTACCCTTACCGCAGACGGCCCAAGTGAAGTAAAGAAATTATCAGGGCAAAGGTGGAAGTTGTCCTTCATCGATAGAAATAAAAGAAAGTTCGAATATTCCCCCAGGTTTTATCAGCAATATTTTCATAATCCAAACTTGTTTACTCGAAATGATTTTCCTGGCTGGCTGTCATCTTAAATACAAAACTTGCATACCTTTTGTTTAAGCATTTGTTGTAGCATTCATATGATAATGTAGGGCAAAAGTGGATCAGTTCATCAAAATTTGATTCGATCCACAACTCATAAAACCAAGCACTGATGATTTGACTTGACTTGAGTCTAATCAGATCGAGTTGGTTATCCATATTTCTTAAGATAAATATAAATAATTGTCTTATGGCACTTGGTAAGTTACTTGAATAGTTGTATTAATTGGTGACAGGTCATTTGATCATTAACTAAGTAATTATATTTTAAGTTTATTATGTAATTTCATGATAAAATTAATAATTAAAATGGTTGGATCGATTAGCGACTTGAAACATTAATCATTTGAATTCTTCTTGGGAATATTCATTCCTTTTTAAGTTCAAGTCGTCTTCTTTCTTTATATTTGATTTGCAACATTTTGTAAACAGTAAATATAGGAAACGGAGGTTTTAAAAAGAAATGCTTGCTATTTACGTTGAAAACTCAAAAATGAACACCTTGAACCGGAGGATTTTTATAATTTCAAGTTTGATATTTTTTTCTAAAAAAACTCAAATTTGAATTGTTTTTTTCTTGAAATCCAATTTAAACACTCCAGATCCAATGATTTTTTTTATATAATTCAAATGTTCAAACTTTACCTAATTATTTCAATTTTTTTTACTCCACTTATCGAATAAATTAAAAAAAAAATAACTTATACACCTTCAAAATATTCACTTCATTGAGATTCAAACTTTGATCATTTCATTGCTTTTCGAGTGTTTTACTATTGAATCACACCCATAGAGCTAAAATGGACATTTTTAATATGATTATCCATTGCCCTTCACACTAAGTAAGCAAAATAAAAAATTGTAAAATTTTAAGTGAAATGATAAGTTAGCAAACTTTATAGGCATTTAATACCCACAAGGAAAAAATAAATCGTAGAGCTAAAAAACAGATTTATATCATGTATCACCTAAAATAAGCTCACGACTCTTCATTAACAAACTTGAAATTATCAGTTCACGATCATGGTATCGTTCCATGTAATTGCTTCATAAATCCTATATCTATATGAATATTAGAACCATGCAACGAAAGGAACTTTTGTTTGTACAAATGGTACTTCCAACATGGAACTGGGGCAAATTAAAAACAGTAGCTCACAAACTACAGACAGAAATCTCAGAATTAAAAACCAAAAGTTCCTCACCTACTGCTGCTCATCTATCTCCACCATGAACTCATCATGCACATTGCCAAATTTAATTTAACAATTCAATTCAGAGGCAAGTTGAAGGAACACCCAACTAAATAGGCAAAGAATGGGAGAGCTAACAGACACAACCAACTTCATATAGAACAAGAAAACATACATCAAAACACTTCTGCAATTTTGCTAGCTAGAACTCGTTCGCGCTTCTCGACGTATCCGTATGGGAACCATCCCGCCTTGCCCTTGCATTCTCCCTCTGCCCATCCGTTGGATACCTGTGAATCACGGTAAACTTAGTTATTCTGGTATTTAAGTCAAAAGGTTTTACAAATCTTCTTGTAACTTGTTGAACAGATGAACTCAAAGCTTTCTGACATTTCATCTTTTCGTTAGGGGTGTAAATGCCCTTAGTCAAGCTAATTCGACTGTGTTTGAGCTTGTTTATTGACTTCTAGAAAAAATGTGGATCTGCCACATCAACACTCCCCCTAGAACCGGTCCCACGTTATAGAGGGAGGTAAATGCAGAACCCAAACTGGTAAGTGCACGGAGGTTCCGCAAAGTTGTTTATTGACTTATAGAGATTAAGCTTGTGGTTGTTGTAATATATGTAAAAGTTTAATGTAATAAATGAGATTTATATTATTTTAAAGATATTATGGACAATTTAAAATTATAAAAAATAATAGATTACTGGATTTGAATAATAAAAATAAAGAAATATGTCCATAATTAAAATTTATGAGTTAATAAACAAATTTATTCATAAATTGTTCACTAGCTTTGTTCATGATCATTAAAAACCCGAACTCAACACTCACTAGTGTCGTCTATTTTATATAATTTTACTATTAAACGAATATAAACGAGCTTTTATTCATTCACACAACTACACTACTTTTTGTATTATCAAGCAAACAAAAATAATTTTCCAATATAGGTCAAGAAAAAAAATTGAATCAAGATCGTAATATAAACTGAGTACAATAGCTTTAATCCAACCCAAGTTGAAATGGGTTTGGTGGTTAGTGGTTTTTAGGTCACAACAAGTTTTAGGTAATTACTAAAATTATCACAAAAAAAAAAAAATTAGAAGTTAAAACACCATATCTAAGATTTCAAAATGCCTATTTACAGTCACATGAATCTGAATCTAAATCTATATGACATAAATATAAAAGTCATATAATAAGTAGAGGATTCAACACTGAACTTATAAGATTTAATTTTTTAATATTACTCTGTCATTACTATTAGAGTTACGGCATGTATAAATTTCATATAGTAAATTACTACTATCAATTAGCTGTAGAGATGGCTAATATGGGTGATCTACAATGTGCGTACTTTAGTATTGAGTAAATTATATCCTAATCCAACTCACCCAAGATCCAAATATATTATATTGTATGATATGTGAACCAATATAACATCAATAACAACCAAGCTTCATCCCACTAAGTGGGGTCTGTTATATGAATCCTTCCACGCCATTGAACTATATCCCCCACTGTATCATTTATATTTAAATAAATTTTATCTTATTTTATCGTTACCAAGTCTTTTTTGATCTTTCTCTTTTTCATTTGATGTGCATATTGTCATAGTTTCACATTGCCTAACTGGAGCATTTATTGGTCATCTAATTACTTGTTCGTACCATCTTAAACGTATCTCAGAGTTTTCCCTCAATAGGTGCAACCCCTACTTTCTCTCTAAGATTTCTTATCTTGTCCATCCTCATATGTCTAACTGTCATTATGTAGAACTTCACTTTTAGTTTTATAAGTATTTTATAATCACAAAGAACATTTGACGCTCTCCTTCATTTCAACTTATATTCTATATAAGACATTTCTCAATCCCTCCGTCATTTTGCAAAAATGATCATAAATACTTAAAGCTCTCAATTAGAGATAAATTGGCATCTCCTATCTTAACAATTGTCTCATTACATTAAATATGCTAAACTTAAATTGTATATATTATGTCTTTACTAAGACTAAAACCTTGTGTTTTGATTGTGAACCAATCCAACCGTAAAACAATCCAAATTCTTCCGCCAATTGAGTTACATGGGGTCGAGTGTCTATTGAAATGGGATTTTACCCACACCAACCTCAAGGCAAGCAGAATGACATATATGGCATCAAAGAGAAGAACCGAATCTGTTTATTTGAGTCTATTGTAGCTGATACTTTAATTATGATCCAATTATTGAGGAAGGGGTACGAGAAGAATTAACTTCAACTGATGGATATGTAAAAAGAAAATTCTTCCGATGATACTAATGCTAAGCCAAAATAAAATTGTTTCCAGTTGTCAATGGAAATGCTATTCAGTTAATTCTTACCAATGCCATGCAACAACTGATATTGGTTCTTAATTTTATTACACAGGAAAGAATGCAGGAATCAGAAATAAAAAGAACAGATGATGTATAAGAGCATCTTACAGGTACCTTTCTCACAACGACGAAGTCACCAACTGACAAATTCAGCTCGAAATCTGATTCAGCCTGGTATGAATGCACGACCTTGACATTTCAACTAACATTAGTCGACAAACATGCATACCAAGTGCATAACCATATTAAACTGGGAAGGAGGCTGAGCAAGAGACAGACCTCACCCAAGAAGTATCCCATGGAATCAGTTGATCCTTCCATTGTCTGGGAAGACCATATTCCACTGGCTTCTTCATATGATGGAGGTGATGGTACAGAATCAGTGAACATTCGGCTTGGAGAAGTTTCAATTCGTTGTCGTTCTGAAACCATCTGTGATAAGATAAAAAGTGTAAGAAAATGAAATGCAAAGATAGTCAAATCGAAGCGACAAAACGAACCATCAAAACAAAACAAATAAATAAATCATACTTCATCTGAAAACAACATTCTCCATGTAAAAATTGAAGCAAATTCACTTGCCTGTCCAACAAGCTGATCTAGGATTTGAAGGTTTTTCTGATGGTAACTGCGTTCTGATTCAACCTTCAATACCAATTATCTATGTTATATCTAATTCTAAAATAAGACAAAGAAGTTCCACAGCGAGTTTGACATAGGTATACCATTGCAATAAGTCGCTGCAAGGTCAACCTTTGTTGTTGCGCTTCAACAGCAGTCATTGCTGCTACAGCTTCTTTGCCTAACACTACCATGTTTGATTTGAGTTCCTGCAGCTTTGTTTCAGAAGCTTCCAATTTTGAACTGTTGTCAACATTACCATGGCCTTCCCTTAGTCCTTCCCTTAGTCTCATCTGACGCTTCGAAACTTCAATGCTCTATGCAAGTGTAGATGTAACACCATGTATCATATAAACAAAGTAAAACACCAAAAAACAGAGCAATGAGATCAATAGTATAGAAGATTACAAATACACATAATGCCCAAGAAGAAGCATTTTGTTGCCAAAGAGAATCAGTAAATGTAGATAGTACAATCCAAGTAGGGCTTAACAACCATGAGCTGTCTAGGAGCTACTCGTACCTGAACTTCAGCTTCTTGTCTCATTTTCTCATAGCGTTGAGCAAGTTGTCGAGCATCTTCCAACTGAGCACCCACTACCATTGCTCGTAATGGCTCTACGATCTGAAAATTTTAAAATTTATAAGCGGACAGTAATTTAAATTATAGAAGCTGTAAACATTTATCCAACACAAAGGGTCATTGCATGCCATGGATACGCTATGCAGCAGCCTAGATTAACTTTGACAAATTTGCAGTATACCATATAGAACATGCAAAAAGATGGATGAATGAACATTTAATAGAAAGAGAGGCTTCCTGGAATCAGAAATTCTAGAACAGAGTAGCTTTGACTAATCCTCACAAGTAAAACATAACACCACGTTTCATACTTGACGATTTCCAAAATTATGATTCTGTTACATTCACACCTAAATCCAAAAAGGAAAATAGGAGGAATAGATAATATAATGCATAACATAAACAATCATTCATACCAGGGTACTAAGAGATTTTAATAGAACTTCACGTTCTTTTTCCATTTCAGAACGAGCTTGACTAAACCTTAATGTAGCTTTTGATAATGTACTGTCAGAAGTGCAGCTGTTCTCAAGACCATATTTTTTGCTGTCCTCTGATAACTTAGAACCTGCAGAAAAATATTAGATATAAGTGGCAAAATTAGAAGGAAAACGAAAGTAGTAAAAGTACAGAAATCTACCAATTTCAACTTGTTTTGAACCAACCACTATAAAACCTTCCACGCCACGAACAATATCCCTTTGGAAATGCTGAAACCAAAAAATGGAGTATTGTTAGACAAGTAGCAGACAGGAAATAGTAAGGGCTGATAGATATTGGCTAACCTTGCTTGAGCGAGTAGAAGAGTATAATTTTTCTAGTTTCTGATATAGCTCAAGTTCTGCCTCATCTGTAACTATATTATCATTACTTGCATAACCACCACCTCCAAATTGCTTCCAAACAACCTGCAAGAGTAGATAAGATTATGGTCAACTCTCCAACAGAGAATCCTTTTAGTTTCCATAGGGTAATACAACAACAAAATTTCGAGGACCAATAAGAAGCATACTCAATTCCAAGTTCCTACTAGAAGTCTGCAAAAAAGTAGGAACATTTTTGCATAGTACTTCGTGTCACCTATTTAGCATACTTTTCTGTTAGCAATAAATTCTCGACCAAAGTTCATGGTAAGAAGGTATACATTTAAACTTGTACTTCTTCTCATGCTATAGCAATGTAATAATGCTGTACTGTAATTCACAGTTTAATGTTCCATTTCCATCAAATTGTTGAAGTCTCATACAACTTCATTGAGGATTTAGTGCTTAGGATTTTGTACATGTCAATTCATAGGGTGCAAGAGGTTGGTCATTTTCAATACCAAAATTAGTGACTGTTCCACTATTTAAGGAGATACTTATGACATCATGCCCTCAAAAGAGAAAACATTCAAGTTTCCAATATATTATATAAAAAAATAATTTAACTAATGAGATAGATTTTGTTTTTATTTCATAATAAGATATACACCATAAATCTAATATCATTCAAATTGCCCCTTTTCAGAGTATTTCTCTTTCCCAGTCCAGAAAATCTCTGAACTCTTGTTCTATCTATCTTGCTTCCTATTTCAAACTTGTCAGACTTTGTGACTGCAATATAACACCAAAGGTCTTTGAGGATAGCATAAAACTTGAACTGAGATACATTTACTACATACTTCTATCGAAAATACCCTTAAATACCAATTTCCTGAAAAAAAAGTTTGGAGACCCAAATTCAATCCAAAAGGGCAAGTATGGGCTTTACCTTAAATATTCAATACTCAGTCACAAAGGATTATAAACACAAATCGAAAGTGTAAAGGCTATCTCAAAAAGTATATTAATCAGACAAGGAGACGGACACGATCTCGCAATTAAACTAAAAACTCAAAAACAGTTCGATCAGCTACTGTAGCACAAGATCCGCAAATTAAACTTGCCTCTTTTCTCATAGATCCGGACAATACAGACCCATAAAATTTAAATAAAAAAAATCAAAAAGAAGACATTGCATCAGTATAGTTGCCGATGGCAATGCCAACAGACGCAGGTAACTAGCCGACAACCACACCGTCCACAAAATACAGAGACAATCGCAGGTGCGAGGAAACAGAGGGGAAACCCTAACCGGTTGAGAATCTAACCATTCAAAGCTAAAGATCAGAAGCAGACAACGAAATGGCGATCAATCAGTCACCAGACGGCAGGAAAAAAAAAGGCGAGGTCTTAATATGAAATGCTGGATGAGAAGTTAGGATCAGAGAGGGAAGAGAGAGAGAATACCTGCTGCTGCCGAGCTACCTGCTCCCTCAGCTTGGTCGCCTGCTTCCTTAGGGCATCCATTAGCGAGGGAATCGAGTGATTTGAAGTCGCCGACAACTGCGGGGAGACGAAGAACGAGAGAGGAGGAGAGAGAAGAAAGAGTTGGAGTTGAGTTGGAGTGTTAAATGGGCCCAAAATCGAAATAAGACAACCCAAATATCGCACTGGTTTAAAATGGGCCCATCAGGCCCATTTTAGCCCAAAAGTTGGGTATTTTTAATAAAAAAACTCTCAGGGACTTGGTAAGCGGGTTTAGAACGCTTGAATGAGAATGAAATATATTTCATTCTCATTCATGATGCTTAGTAGACGAGATCAAATTCCAAATATGAATTTTATGTTGGAGCAATCTAGTGCCCTATGGTTTTGATGTTTGGGCAAAGGTTTAAGTTAGGTTTATTATGTATTTGATGTATGCTTGTGAGTGTACAGGATACAA
>JBAMIE010174279.1:0-14455 GCA_037177295.1 Kaempferia parviflora | reverse complement strand
CAAGTGTGACTCCGTTTACAACTCACATAAATCCAAATGCCTAGATCACTTCCGAGCACCCCACACACTTAATCGAGTATCAGAATCAAATAGCATATCAAAACCGAGTGTATATATATAAAGAGAGAAATGTTATCGTGTCCAACCTTAAATAAGCGATCATGAGAAATATCCGACATGGATGATCTGACATGACCAAAATCTTTTTTTTTTTTTTAATCTCTTTCTCATTTACATGCAACAGTTTTTTCATTTTTCTCTCTCATCTGTATGCAATAACTTTTCTCTTTCTCTCATCTATATGGAACAATTGTAACAACTACTTTAAAGTAGTTGCAACAGTTTGTTATAATTAGTAAGTGCAGCAGGTTTAGTTACATGCATGCAATCATGGAAAAGAAAATAAAGAATTTTATATTATAAAGAAGCTTAGTGATATATGTATTAGCATGAAATTTGTATCCAAGCAGCAACCAGACAAACTTTGGACAAGTTTTTACAAAAATAAAAATAAAGGGGTAAAAACAACAGAGCAAGCAGCTGTGCTCAATTACATGGTGATAAAATCGAAGTATTTTAACTATCATTAACAAGTTTTACCATTCGGTAGCATAATAGGAAAAAAAATACACGACGGCAAATTGTGAGCTGCAAAATTGAAGAAGAAACCATGCTGCATTTCCCTTGTCAGTACCTGCACGGACTCAGGGTGGCGAGGTAGGGAACTTCTGTGATGAAAACCTGAATCAGTAACTAACAAAATTAGTTCTTTTCAGGAAAAAAGAAACTGATAAATAAGATGTTAGAATCTGCCCATTGGATGCAGAACAAAACAGACCCACGACACAATAAAAGTCTTAGCAAGATCCACTCCTTGAACCAAACATCATGACTTAGAACCACAATCAGATAAGGAAGCAATCCGAGTTAACTAGTATGAAGCTAACCTTTGATCAAAATCTTGGTTATTTCCATGACATCATTGTTTGTTTAGGTTTATTTAGGTGCTTCTAGAAAGTCTGGTAGTCTCAATTAATAAGAAAAATCTGGATGATTCTTGACGAATCCACTTTCAGAAACCAATATATTTTATGCTTTCCTAGAGTCTCTCTTTTTGAAAAATTGACTGGATACTAGCGTCAGGATAAAATACGCAGAAGTCCAACTGACTACTATGGTAGTTCTCCAAGCATATTCACCTAAAACACATGCTGAATAAATGGAAATATTTGTCTCAAATGCATTGTCATTAAAAGATAACATCAACACATACGTAGTCATATCAGAATTTTGTAATTATAAAACTAATCTTTGACAGAGATAGAGCAGGATATAAGTTACCTTTATATCTACATTGAGCAACATGCAATGCCATCCTAAACGGGTAGGCTTAATCGATTGAAGAATAAGAAAAAGTGAGATTCAGGCGCCCAGTACAGAAAACCAATAACTGGACCTCCTCTAATGTACTGCAGAAACATTATATATCATAAAGATCATTGTTCTTTACTATAATTCTTGAAGTCTTGATTTGAACATTAAATCAATATCATGATAGACAAATCAATACCTTCCCATCAAAAATCACAAGCTCACCATCAACCCATCGAGGATTTCGGAAGCCTGGATTAGCTAGCCTCCCCTGACCTTTATATCTAGCAATCTGATACAGAATAACTTTATAAGAATTATCACACCAGGAAATATTGGAAATGCATCTGATAATTACCACTCCAAATTCTTCAGGGATTATTCCCTGATGAGGAAGCTGATTTTGCTTGCCCAGCTTTGCACGAAATGCAACCTGTTGATAGCATGGATATATATTTTAACCAGGACAGTAACAAGTACAAATTACTAGGTGCAACAAAATCCATAATTGTTTTAACTTTTAATATTATCCACTTTAAAAAATATGAAAAATTGTGGAAGAGAAACACTAGTGGGAATCATGGCATTATGATGGATATTTAAGCAGTGTTTTGACCTACGAACAGGTAGGTAAATCAGTCAGAGTCCCACCACGTGGTTTTCTGATTGAACCAACAAAAAAATCCACGTGTAATCCAATTTTCCATTGTCTCCTTGGTTTATTGATTACTTGATTATATATATGATTATACTTAATAAAGCTCTTGTCGAAGTGGGGAGCAACAGAGGACGCACAAGATTGTGCTCAAATGCTCAACACTAAAATCTAAATCATTTGGCATGCAATACAGCCATATGACAGTAGCTTTTCTAAATGTTCAGTAAGATATTAATTGAATATGAATGAACTTTGCAACTTTGTTATCTTAGGTAACAGTGTAGCCAGTACATCTAAGAAAGACAATGCATGTGCAACTATTTTGAAAATACATAAAATGGGTGAAGCATTAAGCTCGTCATATAATATTCTAGTATATTCTACTTGGCAGTTGGCATCAGGGATGTTCTCTCCTGATTAAACATGTTCTAATGCTATTTGTAAGTTAAGTTATTTTTCATGACAACAACTATATGTCATTCCTAATATTTTTATATGTAATTATCTTTCTTTACGCTCAGCTAGTTTAACACATAGCACAATGAACAAAATAGGGCACTAAGCTTATCAGGAAGTCTTCTGAAAAGCTTAAAGAAGTTATAGGATTGTCACTGTCAAGGGAAAAAACATGATAAGGAATACCTGCCCAGCCGGCACAGAAGGATCACCAGTCAGTTTAGTAGCTTCAACATATTCATAAAATTTTAGATCTGCATATTTCTGAGATGTACTATCCTCCTGCCACTGTCCAAATTTGCGCTTAAGATGGAGGACATTGGAGCTGTATATTCCATGTGAACCAATGTATAGTCCTACCACAATTTTCAACCAACATAAATGACAAAAACTGAATATTACTCAGAGCAAGAATAAGAGATAAATGCTGGCATATTAAGTAATACCACTAAGTGGATCTGAATTTGAAGGTATCTTAATTTGGCGGAATAGCGTAGTTTCATATAAAGAATGATAGTTCTGTCTGTTGTTAACACTATAGTTGATTAGCTCCTGAAGATCTTTTAATACCTGCATCATGTGCTGGGATATAAGGCGCCACAATAACTATAAGTGAAAATTTGACAGTTGAAACAAATAAAAGAGGTCCTGCTTGTAAACAAAAGAATATTTTAAACAATTCATTTTTTTTACAATTCATGTTGCTAGTAAAAAACAGGGAGAGGGAATGGTGCCGTGAGGAACTTTATATGAAAACAAAAAAAAAAATAATGGTGGTTATTTTTGGTTTAAATACCATCCTGAAATACACAGGTAGACATCTAACTAGTGTAAAACAGTAGAAATAACTAAAACTGAGGCAGTTTGAAAATTGATGATCAATTTAGAAATTTCTTTTAACACTTTAGAGATACAAAAAAAATTAGGTTTTTAAAATTTTCAAGAGTTGTTCAAAGTTTATTACAACTTTCAGAGAAAATTAGAAATTGTTATAACTTCTAGAGATAAATTAGGCATTTTTATGACTTTATTATTTTGAGTTTATAAGGGGTTAGGACCCTAGATTCATTCTTCAATCTATGATATTTTCCTCTTTGGTGACTCGTTGAGTTTTTTTGTAAAGTGATTTCCTTATTGTACGAAAAACACATTATCTTACCCAAAAATTTCATTCCTTATAAAAGTATCAGGTCTAAGGATCTAGTATCTAAAACAGGAACTGTAGAAGATTCTTACAATTTTGGGATCCAGTGACCTTCCTCTACAATCCATTCCTTAAAGAAAATGTAATGAAGTAACAAACAAGTAGAGGTTAGAAAGTATATAGGCTGCTTACCTTCAAATGCATCCTATCTTTATTAGGAACCATTTTAGCAAGCTCAAATGACAGAAGATCAGCATTCATTGCAGCAAAAGTTTTTCTCTTTGAAGCATGTTTTTTCCTCTCATTTCTATTCCTGACAGCATCTTGACCCAAAGTTATTGAAAATAATGAGTTCTCTCTTTTCTCTAGCTTTGCTGGAACACGGACCAGATTGGTGGGGGGCACATCAGCAGATAATTTTGGTGTTAAATCACCTATAAAGACTTTTAATGATAATTCACTTTTCTCTTGTGGACTTGTCAAATCTCTAGCATCCATTTCTACCTCTTCAATGTCATTTTCAGCATTAAGGTCATCTGAGTCTATACTTTCTAACTCTTCATTGCTACTGTCTTCCTCGTCACCATCATCCTCTTCCTCCATTATCTGTTCAACAACTTTGCTGATTATATCTTTGTCCACTTTCCCAGGTGACACCAGTTTTATGACCCTGACCTTGGAACCAGGAATTAGATCTCGTAAAACATTCTGGATAATAGAAATACCATCCATCATATTTAAATCACCATCCTTTCCTTCAACTGTCTTTAAATCTTGTGCTTGTAAGCTGTTTTCTGACTTTTCCCCTTGTGGACCATCATACGAATTTAAGCTGTTCGAACCTGGTTTTTTCACGGAGTTATTTGTCGAGTCTTCAGAATTTTCATGTTTTTGCAAATATACCACCTGAGAAAAGCATGCATCACTCTTTACCCAGTTAATCTCTTAAAGAAGTTAAACAAAGCGTGTAATTGAATGAAAAAATGTAGCATCTAGAGTTTGACAATCTTACAATGTATCCATAAAAATGTAATATCACTTGAGCTACAAAAACAGATTCAAGGTGCTACTGAATCCCAATAGAATGGTATTCAGTATTAACTTGGATGAGGAGTAAGAGGAAGTGTGGGGAAGATAATGAAATCAGTGTATCTTCGCGTAAAATGAGGGATACATGCTTTTTCTCAATCATTCTTTCCCTCATTATCATTTTGTTTGTCTAAAATAAATAGCTCGAGATACATGTGTTTTTTCTCAATCTTCACTCATTATCATTTTGTTAGTTTAGAATAAATTGCTCTGGCTACAATTTTGTCGCACTAGCTAGACATCAGTAATTAGTCATTGATCAACTACAGATGTAAGCTACTTGTACCTGTTGTCTGTAATCTCCGTCTGTTTTGGTGAAGAAAATCTCAAAGAGAGGAAGACCTGCCCTGCCACTGGCTAGCTGTCTGCAAATATATTAATGCAAGAGCCCTTAAGCAATATTACCACACAAACAAATCCATAGATAAAACCTCTCACTAGGTATCCAAAAAGAGAAAAAAAAAAATGTTGTCGTTTATCCAACAAATTTAATTGGTGTGGAGGATAATAAAGGCCTCCATGTGGCGAAGTCCATCCTCGTTGTTTGGTCAAAAGTCAAGCCAAAGTGTTAGTCAAAGTAGACTCCGAGCTCCGACTCCTTAAGCTCTGCTCCCCTTATTCCTTCATATCCACTCCGCCACGCCGACTAGACGCCCTACATATCTCCACTTGGCCTATCCATCTACATCAAAGATGATAGACCGACCTTAAGAATGTTCAGAACTCCACTCGGCCTCGCCAACCCTACGCTATGCTTAGATCCACTCGGCCCCGCCAACTCAATGCCCTGCGCGTCTCCACTCGGCCTATCCACTTGCATCAAAAATGATAGACCAACATTAAGAATGTTCAGAACTCTACTTGACCTCGCCGACCCTACGCATCTCCATTCAGTCCCGCTCAGTCAGTTGAGCTCTCTCAATTCCTCCCGTCGATGTGCCCGACTCCTAGGGCTTGGCTCCCCCACTTACTACTCAGCTCTATCGAGGCCCACATCATTCACATGGGACAGCGTGTGGAGTGTCAGAGCGCGTGGAGCAGTATGACTACACAGATAGAGAATATGGGTGACACGACTATATGATACGGCCGAGATACAACGATATAATATTTTCCCTACTCTGACACGACATCCTGTTAATGAGAGAAGTATCATGTCAACAATACTATAAAAAGAGCTCGCATCTGCGGGCCAAGGTACCCATATGCGTGCACATAGCACTACTGCATCTCGTCATTCACTATTCATTTTCTTATCCATTCTCCCCCATCAAAGATGGACTAGGGCACCCTGGTCTCCATTCTAACACTCTTCTTCTCTCTCTTTCTCTCTTTCCAGCTTCATGGGCTCTCCTGGAGATCAACTCTCCTTGGCGTTCAGCGATCTTGTCAACATCGAAAATAGTTGTCCAATGGCTCACTCGTCTACGATCTCAGACAAGAACATTAATATATAAACATACATCAAATAGTATATATGACAATAACCTTGTATAAATAAAAATATAGATGTGTGCGCATGTGTGTATATATGTTCAAAATTAACAAGAAAGCTTGGTCCAAAAAAACATGCAAACTACTCGAGAGCAATCTCAACACTCATTATGACTTGGAAACAACCTAACTTTCCCAATAATTTACACTAAGCTTTGAAAAGTTCCTTGCAAGCGGCTCATATCACAAGCGACTGCAACCAATTCTCCATGAAATTCAAGTGACTACATGAGAAATGAGATATAAAAGTGATATGCTAGTAGTAGCAATTTTGTATAGAAAATTTTAGATAACATTGTGTCAGTGATGCCTAAATGAAGCCCAATCAGTTCTAATTTGGTCGAAGGAATAGAATTTTGTGTCGTCCTGGTCGGTACTAGCGGTTCTGCCCGTTGACCGAAACCAGCACCGGCAAGCCCGAAGTCCCGCGGCCACCGAGGACACCTCCTGCGGCCCTCACGGCGGTCGAGGACGTCTCCACTGGCCTCGCCGCCGAGGATGCCTCCTACAGGCTTCACAGCCATCGAGGACATCTCCTGTAGGCCTTACGGACGCCAAGGATGCCTCTTGTGGGTCTTGCAGTCGTCGAGCACGTGTCACACGGGCCTTCACTGGCAGCGCGGACAGGAAGGAGAAGAAAAGGAATACACGAACAGTAAGTACCGAGGACACCACCTACAAGCCACACAGTTGCGAGGATGCCTCCTGCGTCATGAACAAGAATGAGAAGAGCACACGAACAGGAACGAAGGAGAAGGTAAAAGTTGAACTTATGTTTTAATTAAATAAGTTAGGTTAATTATTTCAATCAACTCCTAATTATAGTGAGATAATTTAAATAGGCTTAATTAAACCCAAATAAATTTATCTCATTAATTATATATATATTACAAAATATTTTTTTTTGTAAATTTATTTTTAAAATATTTAGATTAATTTTTTTAATTAATATATTTTATATTTTAAAACACCGAAATCATATCGACATGGCATGATAAGGTACCAAAACCGTATCATTCGGTCCAAGACCGAAACCCTTGATTTGGCCACTTATTCTCTCCAATTGGTAGAGAACTAAGGCAAACCATTGCTAAACCATGTAAAATCACATCTATGATTTTATATTATACTTTTCTTCATGTCTTTTCACACATCCAGCAACAGATCAACCCCTAAGAAACTAACTACTGATAGTTTCAAATAGGGAGAGCATCAGCAACTAGATCCAACTGGTCAACTTAAAGATGGAGAAATATTATGAAATTTCTTCAAACAGTGGATGAAAAATGTCTAGCGTCTATGCAAAAGCTTAAAAAAATTATTTACACAAGCAATAACAGGAAGAAGTATTGTAGAAACACATTAACATATCATTGAATTCCTTAATGCAATAAATTTCCTATACATTGTTGTATTTCAAGTAGTATTTTAAGAAAAGCAACTAATGAAAGTAGTACTTCCTTAATCTTGGGACAAGTGAATTTAGAGCTCTTCCATATTTGAGAGACTACGTAGTTCCCAAGGTTCAACTAGATCCCACATCAAGCTTGGTCCAAATGTACTCCTTTTTGTTTAAGATCACTAAGTTATCATTCTTTGAATCTGTTCTGTCTTCGTAGCCAAGGAATCCCTATGATTTTGATGATACTTTATTTAATAATGATGGGGACTAAATCATTTATCTTTCTCAAGTGCAGTCTGTACCTTAGAATAGAATGTTTGTTAAATCTAGTAATTTAAAAGGTAATGAATCATGTGGGCCATTAAAAATGTGAATAGCCATGTAAATTCCTATATACTATGGTGGACAACCATGCACTATGTTTTTTTAATATGACTACATATACAAGCAGCCAGGGCCAGGATGATTAATCACAACAAACCTACTTACGAGTTCTGATGCATATGAATTATGAAGTGCATTTCAAATTCAGCTAGCCAATTCCAATGTAAATTAACCAAACAAACGTATGGAAAAAAAAAACATCTATTGTCAGACACAATATATATAAAAATAAAACTATTTGCAAAATAGTAGATGCATTATTTGGTTTTGCGAAAAACCTGAATATAGATAATACACCTGGGACTGTAGCTTCTTGCGACATATCTTCCATACTCAGCCGTTATACATATAAGCCGACCATATGGATCAGTGCCATCTTCTGAAATGCCAGCCCACCAACCAACCTGGCATGTCTTTCAGTATGAGACATCAATCTTCAATGAAGAACAAGGAATTAAAGGGGGAGAATTATCATGTTGCTCTTCACTTGACCGAGAAGATCTATAGTGTAAAATAGAAACAATTCCAGCAACTTCCGAAATAGAGACAAACATCAAGCATTTATTAAATCAGAATTAAATTATTCAATATGAGAAATAATCTGCAGCATAAGTGTTATAACAAAGTTTAAATATACTATTTTAGTAGTTTTTAACATATTTCAAGATGGTAATAAATCAACGATTTTCTACTGTGTTTCATATTTTGGTTAACCAAAAAGTTTTTCCTTTTACAGTACCTCAATGTGAAAAGAGCATGAAAGAGGCTCCAGAAACAATTTCTTTAAAGGGCTAAAAATGAATTACTCGTTTTTGTCTTTTTGATCCCTTTTTGTAGGGTACATCTTGAAAATATGAAAGATCTCTCTCGGAGCCATATATGAAATTTTCATTGAAATATGGCTTTCCTATGAGATCAAGTATGTGTACTTTCTATAAATTGAGTTTCTGTTTTCCTCTCCTGGCAAACTGAAATCCTGACGTTTACATATCCTGATATCCATACATTCGAGTCCCCTTAGGTTTATTTATTATAGTAAAATGCTCCATTAAATGATTTTTTGTCAAATCATCTAAAAACTATTAGCAAATTCTATTGATAAACATGCTAAATTGAACAATATTCCTATGAATTGGAGAGAAAATAGGCTTACGAACACATGTTTGTTACAAGGAGACTCAAGTTTATGCCAAACACAGGCAATGAAATTCAATTCAAGCCAGTATACAGCTGTGTGCAGCCTAGTTAAGTAAAAGTAAGACTAATGTGCCTATTACCAGCAAGATTAACTAACAAGGCTGGAGTAATGGCATGAAAGCTCCTAAGCATCATAATTTAGTCAGAGAAAGGTGGAAACTGAAAAGACCAGACTTGGAAATCTTTAAAAAAGAAAAGAGATGCATGAAACAGTTGAGAGGAGATACTGAAACGACAGCAAAATTATAGCATCCCACAAGCACTTGAAGGAATAGCAAGAGTCCAAAATCACTGATGACGGGCAATAAGGACAATACGCACAGAAAGAGGTGAGAGAAAAATAATGATTCAATTTACCTTCTCCAATACATTTACTACGCATCGACTAGGGAATCAAGTTTTAGTTTTCTAATATTCTGATGTAATTCAAATATAAGTTATATCCTGTACATAGGCTCCGAAGTTGTGATATCTAAGGGTAGATATTAAGGGTCGTGCTTGGGGATTTCTTCTCCTGTTGTGAATTGTGATTTTGTAGTAATTTCTAGTAGTTAGTTGTTCTTCCAAAGTGAATTTATTTATACTAGAAACACATGCTGGAAAAGTCAATTCTAACAAAAATGATTTAACCTTAGAAAATGCAGAAACGAGGTAAACTTATAATGAACCTAAAATTCTCAAATATAAAGAATTTATTCATACATCAAAATGCTAATTCAAGTGTCTGCTAAAAGTTTCATTTTCAAAAAGACGCCAGGAGTTGAGAATTTAATTATACTTTAAATTGCTAAAGCCCCCACAAATTTCTGTACGTGTCTACTTCAAACAACCGTCTAATTTATTTTGATCGCATCAACCAGTTAATTTTTTTACTTTGTAGTTTAACAGAAAACGACATTTCATCCTCTAGAAAGAAGAACAATGATCATAGAAAATATTTGTATTCACCTAGGACTGAACAATTCTGTATATATTCAGTGGGACCAACCACACTTGAAAGTTTTCAACACTCACTTGCTTTCAAACCCAAAGTTCGAAAACGACCAGCCTCAGTAGTATAGTAATTGTCACCTAAAGTCAGTCTTTACATTCTCCACATAAGAGTATATTGTTTTTACTATTCGACGAATTAAATTACATTATTCTAACTAAATTAAGAAATTCATAGTTGCAGCAGAATTTTAATCCTCATGTCCGTAATTGGAGTTGGTTCACCATCCCCAGAACTCAACTTGCACTCTATCCTCGATCTCATTCTCGGTGCCACTTTCGTCTCTAACTGAAATAGTTTGTAAGGGGTGAGTGATAAAATGCGAATACTGAAATTCTTGAAAAATAGTAGTCAACATAACAAAAAGACAAACTAAATGCGCAGATTTTCACGTGGGCACTTAATTCGAATCATGTTCCTCATGGCTTACCTGATATCAGCCCTCTAGAGTTATCCCTCCTAGAGGAGAGGTCGGAGATCAAATATGTTTCAGAAACCAGAAGACAGAAGTCTGAAGTCAGAAATCAGAAATGTTCAGAATATGCATTCCTATCATTTAGTTTATGATCAATCTAGTGCCCAAAATTCCGAAAATATCAGTAATCAGTAGTCAGAAATCAGAAATGTTCAAATGTGAAACAAATTACTTTTCAGAGAATACAAACTATTGCTTTCAAGAAAATCCAGAATTTGCAAAATAAGTCCACTTACCCGTTCCTTAGAAGTTGCTACAGTAGTGGCCTCTTCTTCCTTGCCCAAAACGAATCTGTCGAGGTTTTATCTTCTCTTATGGTTGAACCTTCCTCCTGATAGGTGTGAGGTTATTTATAGTGGTAGGGGTGAAGATTTGCTCCCCCACTACTTCCACCTTCCATTATCCCACTAACTCCCTCCTTTCCACTCCTCCCTTTATCCCACTAACTCCATCATTCCCACTCCTTTCATTATCTCACTAAATCGGTCTTCACATTCCTCCCTCCTTATGTGAAGTTTTGTCCTCGAAACTCAGCTTGTCTTAGACCTCAAAAAGATGTGAGTATAGTACACGCATTTCCTCTTCTCATTCCCAAGTAGCCTCCTTGGTAGTATGGTTGAACAATTGAACTTTAACATAAGGGATAATCCTTCGTTTCAACACCTAATCCTTTGAATCCACGATTCGAATAGGGATCTCTTCATACCTCAGATTTTCTCTTAAGTTTCCTTAGTCACCACCATCTTCAGGATATGACTCAGGTCCTCCACATATCTTCTCAATTGAAAGATATGGAAGACATTATGGATTCTCGATAATGTCGGAGGTAAAGCCGGTCTATATTCTAGGGTATCGACCATTCCTAAGATCTCAGATGGTCCTACGTATCTAGGACTCAGCTTTCCTGATTTACTGAATCTTGTCACACCTTTCATCAATGATACATTATATGTACTTTCTCACCAATGTCGAATTCTAAGGGCCTTCGTTTTGCGCCTGCCCAACTTTTCTGACGATCTTAGGCTGTTTTCAGTCGCTCTCGAATAATTTTTAGTTTATCCACAATGACTTGTATAAGCTCGGGCTTCATAAGAGTTTTCTCTCATATTTCGTCCCAATATAAGGGCGATTGACATTTTCATCCATATAGTACCTCGTACGAGGTCATCCCGATACTGCTGTGATAGCTATTATTATAAGCAAACTCGATTAAAAGCAGATGGTCAACCCAATTTGAACTAAAGCGCATGCTCGTACCATATCTTCAAGTGTCTCGATGGTTCTTTCCGTTTGCCATCCGTTTGTGCGTGGTAAGTTGTGCTAAGACTTTGGAGCTCATTGCCCATTGGAAGCTCTGCCAAAATCTAGACACGAATCTTGGATCCCTGTCGGACAAGATACTGGTACTCCGTGCAGTCGCACTATGTTATCCATGTAAAAATTTGCTAGCTTGTCGAGATTATAATTTATGTGGACCGGTACGAAGTGAGTCGACTTGGTAAGTCTATCAACAATTACCCACACAGCGTCATGACTTTGGCGCGATTTTGATAACCCTACCATGAAGTCCATTGAATTATATTCTCATTTCCATTATGGGATTTCTAATGGCTATAAGACTACTCCAAGTCGTTGGTGTTCAGCCTTCACTTGTTGGCACACTAAACACTTCGCTACGAAGTCTACTATATCTCGTTTCATCCCACTCCACTAGAAGCTTTTCTTCAAGTCTCTATACATTTTTATGCTTCCAGGATGAATTGAGAATTTAGATTTGTGTGCCTCATATAGCACTTCCTTTCAGAGGTTATCAACATCTAGTACACATAGTCGTTCCCTAATCCAAACTGTGTTATTACCATCTACTTGAAATTCTGAAGCTTGTCCATTTGGGCTTTGAGTTTAATCAAATTAGGATTTTGGTTTTGGCTCATTTTGATTCTTTTGCGTATGCATGGTTCACCTGATACTGAAGTAAGAATCATTTTTCCAAGTTTTTCCGGCTCAAAGTGTCCACCACTTTGTTGGCTTTTCCTGGATGGTAACTGATAGTGAGATCGTAATCCTTGAGGAGCACAATCCATCGTCTTTATCTCATGTTTAGTTTCTTTTGAGTAAATAAGTATTTGAGGCTCTAGTGGTCAATAAAGATCTCACATTTAACCCGTATAAGTAGTGCCGCCAAATATTTAAAGCAAATACTACTGCTGCCAGCTCGAGGTCATGGGTAGGGTAATTTCGCTCGTATGGCTTTAACTGTCTTGATGCATACACAATCACTCTACCCTCTTGCATAAGCACACACCCTAGGCATCCTTTCGAAGCATTACTATAGACAATAAAACTCTTGCATTCGGTGGGTAGAACTAATATTGGTGTCGACACTAGTTTTCCTTTTAAGGTCTCAAAGCTCCTCTCACATCTCTCATCCCAATTGAACTTGGAATTTTTTTTTGTGTGTGAGTTTTGATCAGAGGTATGACTATTGAGGAAAATCCTTCGACGAATTTCATGTAGTAGCCAGCTAATCCTAAGAAGCTTGGAACTTCGGTAACCGTTGTCGGTCGTGGCCATTCTAGTATCGCCTCCACCTTTTTTGGGTCCACTGATACTCCCTCAGCCGATATGACGACCCAGGAAGGTTATGCTCTTCAGCCAAAATTCACATTTCTTTAACGTAGTGGATAATTGTTTCTCACGAAGAGTTTCGAGTGTAAGCCGAAGGTGTTCTATGTGGTCCTCTTTACTTGATGAGTAGATGAGGATACGTCGATGAATACTACTACAAACTTGTCTAGAAATGGTTTGAAGACACGATTCATCATGTCCATAAATGTTGCGGGAGCGTTTGTTAATCCGAATGACATTACCATGAATTCATAATGCCCATATCTTGTTCAGAAAGTAGTTTTCGGAATATCTTCTTTGATTTTCAACTAGTGGTATTCCGACCTCAAGTCGAGCTTTGAATACATTTTACCTCCTTTGAGTTGGTCAAATAGATCATCAATTCTTGGTAGAGGGTATTTGTTCTTGATTATGATCTTATTCAGCTCCCTATAATCGATGTACAATCTCATGCTGCTATCCTTTTTCTTTACGAATAACACTGGTGCTCCCTATGGTGATATACTTAGCCTTATCTGCTTCTTATCTAGTAGTTTCTGGAGTTGTTCCCTGAGTTCCTTGAGTTCTATTGGGTCATTCGGTATGGAGCCTTTGAAATAGGTGTAGTGTTCGACACTAAATTAACCTCGAATTCAATTTCTCGATCCGGATGTGCCACTGTAAGTTTGTCTTGAAAAACATCCGGATATTCCCTTACTATTGGTATATCCTCTAGTCTTACCTCGGTGTCTTCCTTGACCTCGCTTATTACTGCAAGGTATACTTCCCCACATTTCATGACTTTCCAAGCTTGAGAAGCGAATAAGAGAGATTTCCGCTCCTAAACTTTACCATGGAACACGATCTCTTCTTGCTCTGGGGTTTGGAACCAGACGGTCTTCACATGAAAGTCTACCAATGCATGATTTTCTGCTAGCCAATCCATCCCAAAGATACCTTCGAACTCCACCATGTTGAGTTGGATCTGATCGACTCTAAACTCTTTATTTGTTATTTGGGCACTACAACCCCTATATAGCGTGCATGTTTCTAGGGTTTTATTTGTTGGTGTCGCTACCTTATAAGGTTCTTCTAAGTTTTTTGATTTGACTCCTATTTTCTTCAATCAGTTTTGACCTACCTCCGGGTCTAAGTTCCCATCGAAGCTCGGAACTCTTGCCCTCAAA
>JBAMIE010174260.1:0-14463 GCA_037177295.1 Kaempferia parviflora | reverse complement strand
ATGAAGCTTACTTTTTCTTGATCCGCCCGGGCTAATGGAACTTGATGATATCCTTGGAAAGCATCTAGCATGCATATTAACTCACAGCCAATTGTATTGTTCACCAGCTGATCGATTCGAGGAAGCGGATAATAATCTGTAATAGATTTGACTTTTTATTTTTTTTTCTCCCTTCCTACTTACTAACTAATCTCTCTCTCCTGTAAATAATTCTCAATCTAAACAACAAATCTACTCTCTGGTGTAACTTGGTTGCCAAGAAATGGTGGGCTGCTTGTAATTGTCTTGTTGGCTGGTTGTATCAATGTTTTGTAATGGCAATTGAATTGGGTTCTCAGTAGAGAAACAACTCAATGACTGTTTACAATCTCTTTACCTTGTAATGGAACTTGAACTGTTGTCGATAATGTCTTGTTAGGCCTTTTGAATTTCCAGGAAAATACAAAGTTAAAAATGCTACAATGTTCTAAAACTACAATCGCTGTGGATAATGACAATGACTAATCTGTTGTTCACATTCGCTGCGCTTGTGGATAATGACAATGACTAATCTGTTGTTCACAATCGCTGTGGGATAATGACGATGACTAATCTGTTGTTCTTTGTGGGCGGCTCTGATTATCCTTTTCATTGACTTCTTGTTTGTTTATTGAACTGGTGGTTGGGGCAAAAAGTCGAAGTCAAATGAAAATATTTTATCTGAAAAATAAATCGAAATGAAATGGTCTAAGGAAGCTTTTATTGAAAACAATAATAAAAAATTAGTATTAATTTAACATTTACACATATAAGTAAGCAGCAAGCCTCCCTATCATTCCGCATTCCCAGTTGAGTTACTCTGGAAACATGAAGATCCAGATCTGCTTCTTGGCCTTTTTCCTCACCGCCATCGCCACCTCATCCCACGCGCAGCAGTGCGGCAGCCAGGCCGGCGGCGCGCTCTGCTCCGGCGGCCTCTGCTGTAGTCAGTACGGCTACTGCGGGTCAACTTCTGACTACTGCGGCGAAGGATGCCAGAGCCAGTGCGGCGGCGTGTCGTCGATCATCACCTCCTCTGTTTTCGAGCAGATGCTGCTGCACCGGAATGACGCCGCCTGCCCGGGCAGGGACTTCTACACCTACAACGCGTTCCTCGCCGCAGCGAACTCGTTCGCGGGGTTCGGGACGACCGGCGACATCACCGCTCAGAAGCGGGAGCTCGCGGCGTTCTTCGCACAGACATCCCATGAAACAACCGGTTAGTGCATAGCAGAGCTCACGCAAGATCGGTCAACGATACATATATTTCATTTTGCTCCTCAATTTTAATAAATTACAATTTAGGTTTAGAAAAGTCAAAAAATGAATAGGAAAAATGTTTTTGTATGATTAATTATTGGAGGAAAAAAATAGGAGGATGGCCAAGTGCTCCAGACGGCCCTTACGCGTGGGGTTACTGCTTCTTGGTGGAACAAGGGAATCCACCAGCTTACTGTGTGACAAGCTCACAATGGCCGTGTGCTGCCGGAAAGAAATATTACGGCCGAGGACCCATCCAAATTTCTTAGTACGTGCATTCTTTCTTTGTCTTTTTCTGATATCTTTAAGTATCACTGTCTTTACATCCACTTTGTGCACAAACCAATATCTTCTGCTGAGTGTCCAGAGGGTTTGGAAAAAAAAAAACTTAATGCGTTGTCGTTTATTGTTGTAGCAACTACAATTACGGACCCGCAGGCCAAGCTATCGGGTCGGACTTGCTCAACAATCCGGACTTGGTCGCTTCGGATCCAACCGTCTCCTTCAAGACGGCCATCTGGTTCTGGATGACCGCGCAGTCCCCGAAACCTTCATGCCACGATGTGATCGTCGGAGGATGGACGCCGTCGAGTGCTGACATAGCAGCCGGGCGTCTTCCAGGCTACGGCGTCATCACCAACATCATCAATGGAGGGATCGAGTGTGGCAAAGGAACCAACGCGCAGGTCGCCGACAGAATTGGATTCTACAAGAGGTACTGTGATATACTGGGGGTGACCTACGGGGACAACTTGGACTGCTATAATCAGGCGCCTTTTGGTTAATAATAATAATAATAATAATAATAATAATAATAATAATAATAATAATAATAATAATGTAAGCTTGATGTAATGCCTAAATATGATAAAATAAATGATGATGATTATTATTATATAAATCTATCGATACTTTAATTAACTGCTTCAGAGATGCAGAAGCACAAATCTTGCTGTAGATGAATTCTCTTTTTAACTACCCCAATGATTTGTGAGGCATTGCAAGCGCTTGCGTGCTTGTGTAACGAGTGCAATATAATGAGGCAGCAGCAACCAGCTCTTTTCCGACACCAGACGACAAGAATAAATTTACCACCTCGAACTTACAAATTTTGCATCACTGTTTTATGTCAACATCTGGCTTTGGACACATTTAGAGTCAGAGGTAATCAATTGGTTAAAAATTAAATGAATTGAATAAATTGAAATTGATTAAATTAATTTTTTTAATAATATATTTTTATCATTAAAATTGAATATATAGAATTGATATAAAATTGACTAGTTTTGTCCATCGAATTTTTTCTCCCCCGATTCATATTAGACAGTTATTAGGACATCTTCAATAAGTTAAACTTCTAAATAAGTTTTAATTACAATCTTTAATTTAATTTATTTATAGTTTTTAATTAATATATTAATTAACTTATGATTTTTAATTTAATTTAATTTATAAATTTTATTTAATATTTAATTAACTTATGAATTTTAATTTAATTATAATCATTTATATATTTTTTAAAATTGTATTTATTTTCAAAATAATAATTTGCTAATAATTTTATTGAAAATTTATATTTATATAAAAGGAAGGAATACAACTATCTATTACTAGCAATTCATGAAATAAACTATTATAATTAAATACTTATAAAATAATTCACAGATAAAATAATTCATTTAAAAATTGTTTTGAAAGGGCCAAACATGCAATACTATTTTATCAGTAATTATTGACTATCTCTAAAAAAAATAAGTTTGATTTTTCACAATTACTCTTAAACTAAAAATGTCAAACCTTACTCTCATAATGATTAAAAATTCTTTTTAAAATCTTATATGGGAGATGTTGTTGCATCATTGCATGTCCAAATCAGATATATTAATCGATTCATTATAAGTAGAAATCAAATCAAATTGATTTAAAAAACAAAAATTTTAAATAAAATTTCCTAATTTAATCACCTATGTATGTTTTTTATATAGCTAATCTCGACAATGGACATTGCGTCCAATGCTCACACGAATCAATGTACCTCCGTTGTTTACTTTAGAAAAATAAATAGATAGACAGATTTTAAATTCTTCCGTGGATCACATTTTATGTATTTTCTCATCCACTTAAATTTAAACGGAATCAACTTTTCATCCGTCCTCTCTACTTCAAGTTACTCAACTTAACGACGGCGATCGTGGCCTCGCCTCCTAGAGCAACTCGTTGTGCTTGCGTGTGATGTTGAGAAAATTTCGACGGGGAATAATTAAAAAACTTCAATAATTGTAGAAATCCTTTGGCATTATTCTACGGGAAATTTATAGGAATGTTCTTAGGGCATCTTCAATGTAAGGTTGATCTATGGTTTATAAAATTTAAAACTTCAATAAAAAAATTTTAACCAAGAAATAAGGTTTGAGGTTTATAGTTCAAGAGAAGATTTGAGTTTTTAAGCCTATTTTTTTTATCTCGAAATTGATGTAATGTGCATGTAGCCATGAAATTATATGTTATGAATAGAACAATATAAAAATCATTTAAAACTTTAACTATTGAAAATGTTTGAATAGAGTTTTAGAATATTAATATGGCATGATGTAACATATTGGGATTATAAAAAGAACTTATATAGAATTCTAACAATTGAAGATGCCCTTATTTTTCAAATGGTTAATCAAGTTTTCAAGCTTTATCGATAAGAACTGGAAAAAAAATATGGAATGAAAATCTTATTTGCAAATAGAACCCTTTCATAAAAAAGAAAGATACCAGGGACTAATATGAATATACCTACGAATATATGACCCTTTCTCCAAGGGATGAACGCTGCTTCTGGGTTTCGTCGTTCCACTTCGTAATCCCTGCGAGCCGCGAGCGAGGGTGATGAGCCAGGCGGAAGATTAGGGTAAGTCTAAATTGAGGATGTGATTCGATGGACTCTTCGTGAACCCTCGTTTTTGGAGTTACTGGGAACTCTCTGTTTCGTGCTGGTGGTTTTGTTGTTTTTACTGTCTTCTTCTTAGGGCGGAAGGAAATCTTGTGGACCTGTCTCGTTGGGTTTTGATCGTGATTATCAATTTGACTGTGTTGTGAGGTTTCCGAATTATGGTTTCCTACAAATTTGATGTTTGTCTTTAAGCTTGTCCTGGGTATTCTCGCTCTGTCTATTTAATTATTTTTTATGTGCTGTTAATTCCTATGCGTACGGAATTTTTTTTTCGTGTCTCTGGTTTGCACTTTAAATTTACCTTTGATACTGAACAATTATGGCTTCTTATGGGAACTGTGGTCATTGTCTCTCTGCACTCATTGAGTGACTGGCCTTGTGCTCATGCGAATTTTGGAACGTACTATTCATATCACATTTTGCTTACCTACTTGAAGGAGTGGTTTGTGTATTACATAGTATTTTGTAATTTGAAGTTGTATTAGTCATACCTCGAACCACCACTCGATTATTTCATCCTTAAGGTTTTGAGTGATGTTGTTTTGAGGAGAACTCATTTTCTTCATGTATGAATGGTAGATGATCTTGTTGTTTTTCTACAGACATATAGGTATTTTTCAAAATGAAGAGCACGCAACTACGAGGACCTCTTCCATCATTTTCATTTCCATATGAAAGAAAAGGATACATGGAAATCAAGTGTTCCTCTATGTCTACTTGTTCAATGGGTACTCACGCTCTCAGGATAGCAAGTCGCCACACTGTTTCAATTAGCAGTACAAATGATTCTTCACTGGTCCTCAACCGAGCTAAGTTGATGATGCCTTTGGTGACCGAATGTAGAAGACGAGTTTACCCTTTTGTCCAATGCCAGTCTTCTTCATCTGATAGCCTCAATGGAAACGGATCATCTGCTGAAATTTTCACTCGGAAGATTGAGCAACCTTTAGATCAAATGAAGGACAGGCTCATGTAAGCTCTATATTGTTCTTATCATAATATTTTTACCTATTTTGAATGGGGAAATTCACAACAAATTATAGTCACTAATAAGAAGGGGGAAGGGTATTTTTCTCTCACAAAATTCTCTTAATGTTTCATCAATCAGGACTTCCCCCTATTTCATTGAATAATAACTTAATATTAGTCTCTTAGATTATGAATAAAAAAACCCTGCCAATTCAATCTTCTACAGCTATGTTGGAAAAATATTATTCATCTGAGGTTCCATTGCACTTCTAACATTGTAGACAATTAAAGAGCAGTAGTCCTAGGCTGCTTGAAATGAAAAGGGTTTATCTGTCATGAAGACAAATTAGTAATTGCTAGTTACTTGGGAAAGGAGAAGTGTATTAATATTCAAGAATATCCTGTTAATCTTTCACTAATATTATACTATGACATCCAAGATTCCTCTATTTCATAGAATAACATCTAGTGATCTTAATAAGTTTCTCTGATTCACTTAGATAGTTATATTAGGAACAAAAGGAAAATAACCAGCTAACACAATCTTGTAGATAAATTAGAGAGCATCACTAGTCTGCTTAAAGTGAAATGGCTTGTCTGTCAAGAAAATTTTGCAAATATTTCACTCATGTGTTACCCTTTCCAAGCTTCCATCATTTCCCATGATAACATCAAGCATCGAAACCATACTAGCACTATATGATACCTAAATTGTATAAGTATGGTTTTGGTATTGTATTGATTATGATGTCTCGACTTTGTCGTTACTGGATCGTTGTTACAGTGCCCTGAGACCATATCAATAGTGTTGTGAATGTATCGATACTATGCTGAGACCATATCAATATGGTGCCATGAACGTATCGATACAGTGTTGAGACTATACTGATATGGTGCCATGAATGTATTGATATAATGTTATGAGCATGTCGATATGACGTCAAGATCTCGATACGGTGCTAAGACCGTCTCGCCACGGTGTCGAGACCGTCTCGCCACGGTGCTAAGACTGTCTAGCCCCGGTGCTAAGACTGCCTCGCCACGGTGCCGAGACCGCCTTGCCACGGTGCCGTGAATGTATCAATATAGTGACAAATTCCATAAGGTATCGTTATGACATCGAGTGTTGAGACTGTATTGTTACGCTGCCATGAATGTATCGATACGATATGGTGTTGAGATCGTTTCCATACGGTGTTGAGACTGCATCAATATGGTACTGAGACCGCATCGATATGGTGTTGCGACCATATTAGGTAAGGTATTGAGACCATATCAATATGGTACCGAAACTGTATCGATATGGTGCAAAAAATGTGTCAATGCGCTATTGCCAATGTATCTTTCCAAGTCAGATTATATTTAATTATAATTATATAAGTAATATAACTAATTTATAATAAAATCTATTCTATCTTTGTAAAGTTATATGACTAATTTCATGGTTCGAAATTTAGTATAGTGTCAAGCGAAAGTAGAAAGATATCGTTCTGATAAATTATCAAAACTTGAAACTACACATCAAGACAATGTCTCCTTTATGTTAATCATGTCAACACTGGATACCCCCTTGTCATGCCAAAATTGGCTTAATGTTTCTGTTTATTGTTCTGTAGTTTGTCTCCATATATTGAGTTCCACTCAAATTATTCTGACTTGTATGATTAGGGCACCAAGCACATCCCCAATTAATCATGCATATGCATGATGGCGAAATCTCGCACACATTGTGCATTTGTTGTTTCTCAACTTCTCTTGCTCCTTGCCATTGCACTTCGTGCTCTTCGACCCTAGACACTATCTCCCTTGCTTGCATAGTCTCCCAGTCCCTCTTGACGTCGTGAAAATTGGAACATGAAGAAGAAATCTCGCTGACATTGCAAACCTCTCACACAACCTCACCAATGCCACAAAAACCCTCAACTGACCTTTGCACTTATTATAAGTCATAGTATCAAAGCTGTTTCGCATGCCATTTGATGGGCAAAATGGTAAATTCTGGTAGTACCAACTGGCACTGGTTGACATTTAAATGTTGGTTTCATCCTCAAGTGCAGACATTAAAAATAAATAGATAAAGGTGTTGGCCAACAAGAGAATCGGAATAACTAATAAAAGAATAATTGCACGAATCCTACAATACATTATGTACTAAGTTACAGCCTACACATCACAGCAAAATGATAGTGATATGATTAACAATCCTGAAACATACTAGTTATCATAAGCAATTGGGTGTTGCTCTCTCAAAGTCTCAACAAACAACGAACAGTACAAATGCTAGATACTCATCAAACTACAGAAGTAATATATAGAAATTCAGTATGATGCATAATGTATGTATATCTGTTGAATGCCAAGAGCAACAGAACAGATTGAAAAATGAAAATTAGGAAAAAGTTTCAAATGAATAACTGTCAACTTCTTGTCAAATGGGCTGAAAAGGAGAAACATTTGTTTATCTGAGATGTGATGTTGCAGTATTCCTAAAATGCAGAAGTCATAACCAAACTATGCAATAAAACATTTGTCGAAGCACATGGAAACTATGAAAGAGGTTAAGATTGCCGTGTAATATTTGCCAGAAGAATGTTGCATGATACAAGCAAATTCAGAACTTTATGGTGTAATGCTGCAATAGTTCCATTTCTGGCTTTAGCAATAAAAAGTTTAAAATGGATATATAAACATAAAACACATAAAGCATCTTTATTATATGGCATATATAAACATAAAATGGATATCAATTTCATCAATCCTACCAATTCGATCCTACCGAAACTATTCAATCTTGACTCCGATATCGATTTTAGCAACTAGTACCACGCGCTTAGTACCATTAGAAGAAGCCCAAAATTACCAAATTAGCATGTCCCTAGTACCCAAGTTATCTCGTAGGCAGCATAAAAATTAAAAGCTTATAAATCTTACACCAATCTAAGACCCCATAAGTTCGAATCATCTTTTCAGTTTTGAGCGAAATAATTTTGTTTGACCAAACTTTTTGTCTATAGAACAAAACAAATGAAAATATTTCAGATAATAAATTTACATAGAAATAAAAGGAACCTTCAACTTCAGATCTTAGAGTTCATAACGACAAAGCCTCTGGATTTGGATTTTTGTGAGCAACACCTCAATTCAATCAACATTAAAGAACCAAACTAGATCTGTTAGAAACAGAAGAACCCCAATGAGCTCAAAAAATCCCTTAGGTGGAGTCTATTGACTTGACTGGCTTACTAGAAGTACCCAATATTTTGCCCTTTATTCAGAAAGAATCCTTCTGCAAGTTACTATAGCTTGAGATTTTAATTTTGGATAAAACGAAGATGCAGCTTGAGATTTAAATCTTGGATAAAACCAACATTCACAGTCACGATTGCATTATGACAACATGTATTTTTATTGATTCATCTTAACTTTTGGTTTAGTTCAGCATTCTAATCTGTTATCATTTTGTAAGAAATAATGCCATTTCTTTTTTGGTATTTTCATCATATGAATGATAACTTTCACATTTGCTTCCATGATGATGCATTCAGAAAGAAATGCTCTTAATGTCCTGCACTGATTTCGAAGTTGCTTTTCCCATTATTTTACGCCTTTATTGGAGCCATCTCTGATAACTGATTGATTTTTTTCTTCCAGCAAGTCAATTGGAGATCCTAACAATGGATCCCATCCTAGTAGTGTCAGAAGTGAGCTTGTACGCCTTGCTTTACCAGCTATTGTTGGCCAGGCTATCGATCCATTGGCACAGTTGATGGAGACAGCATATATTGGTAGATTAGGTATTCCATCTTTGTGACATTGGTTTGTTTTAGAGCATGGATTTGCAGAGAATCTTAATAAAGTAGTTTGGTGTTTCTCTTTTTATTCTAACTCTTTCATTATCTCAAATAAAAATCTTTAGTCCTAACATCCTTTCTATATTCAATTAATTCAGTTCATTACTTTTGTGGTTGGGTGCTCTTCTTTGATCCTAGAAATTAAGAATCTTGTGATTGTCCAACATTTATCAATTGGCAATATTTTTATTTATCAGCACTGTTTTATTTATTTATTTACTGTGAGGGAAGCAATCGAGGCCAGATCCCACTTCATAATGGGTGAAATGAAACAGAATTGGCCGTGTTAATTGCAGCACACTGATAGCAATATGAGCAGTTAGTAGCCAAAAGTGAATTACTAATGGTCCCTAGGTCTAGTCCTAATGTTTAAACAGCACACAGAACCTCCTGAATAGATTCCATATGTCCTCAGTTATGATTTGAAGTTTGAACAATGTCAGAGTTTTTGTTTGTACTTGTGCCACAAAAACCATAAAATCATAGTTTGACTAACAGTGTCATCATTGGCTTTTTGTCCTGAAAATTGGTTAAATACAACTGTGTTATCACCTGAAATTCATTTGGTGTAGGAGTCAAGTTCACTGGATTTGTGCCACCATGGCACAATCTAGCAAATGTGTTGTCTAAACTCGCCTTGTTATCCTCAATAGACAGGTGTAATTGGGAATACATTGTTGCAGAAGGTTGGGTGATGATATTTTGTTGAGGCAGAGGAGCTAATAAAAAGGTTGGGTGATGATATTTTGTTGAGGCAGAGGAGCTAATAAAAAATTAAATCATCAGCAATAAATTACTTCTCCATGGCGATTTAGCCCATTGATGCACAATTACCCTGTTTGTGATTTCCAGATCATCAATTAGGACCACACTAGATGTTGCAAGGAGGATGATAGAGGCTCTAGAAAGTGATCATTCCAAGTTTAAGCTGCTTATCTTTTCCACCGTTCTCACTGTAGAGAGCTGTGTAAAATTTTCCAACAGGAGGGTTCAGGCAAGAGCACTTTCATGGAGTCCTTCCAGGAGCTTATTGATTTCCAGAAGATTCTTTCCTAGATATAAGAGAACCTGTTGGCCACTATCTTCTTGTACCATTTTCATTTGCAGAAGTGGGAGTCTTGGATAAGGGTTGGCAGTTGAGGCATTTAGTGAGAAAGATCAGTGATCATGCAAAGGAGAGTGGGCTGGAGGAGCAAGAATCCCTTGTCTCATATGTATTTGTTAAAAGGTATATTATATATCGATACTATATAGTAACCCACTCCAATAATTCAATTTGATTTTAGCTCTCATTCACCTCAAATTCAATCTAGATTGCCCCCGGGTTGACATTATCCAGTCTGGTTAATCATTTTTTTTAATTGCCCCGGGCTACGGTGCAACGGAAGGACGTCAAGTTGTCACCTAAGCACCCGCGGTTCGATCCTCAGCTACGGCGCATTTGCAGAGATTTTTCTCCAAATGGAGCGCACAACTACGGGATGCTGGGTTTCTGGGCCGCTCGCCACGAACGCTTCCCAATTTACCGTGGTGGTAAGTAGGAAAACTTCCATGGGGCTGGGCTGGTCGGCCCTTTCGGCTAGTTCATCATTTTTTTTTATATTGAGCTTACATAATCCTATTTCCACAAATTAGGGGTCTAATTAGGTTTTAGTTGTAGCCAATTAGGCCCAAATTCAATCCTAAATTCATTCATTTAGATCCAAAATTAGCTCAACATGGTTCGACCCTTTCTGATTGGAAGCACGATTTGACATCAAGGTGGACATGTTCCTGATTTTTATTGAAATGGACTGTTAGGCACACTCATTTGCTTCAAGATGGATCCTTGTGATGGGCATGCCCAAGAGAATCTTCCATGCAAAAGGCATGGTTCTCCTTGAGGAATGATAAGTGTGTGACTGTCTAGTTGATAGGCACATGACAAGGGATCATGATGTTCTGACTTTGAAGTAGGGTATGTGGCTCTGTGCTAGTAACGGACAAGCATGATTATTCATGATCACTGGTTATGCTGACAATTGTATGGTTCATGGCAACAAAAACTGGGTTTTCACCCACTTACATAAGATTTTTCCTATAAATAGCAAAGTAATGAGATACTCATTGCTTTTTTATCTGTGATACTACATACCAATACAACCAGGACAGTTGAATATGACCTTTCCAATCTGTTATAAATACTATCTTAATATCTATGCAGTATAATTGGCATTTGAAGTAGTGACTGGATATAGCTAGTCGTTAAGGATCAGCTTGTATTTGTACGTAGAGGTTGATATAGCTTTACATTGCTAGTTTAAGAAATTTGCTCTTGTTTGTCTAGCAATCTTTTTCTGCAAGCCGTCTAACTTTGTGAAAAATAGTAATATTGGATGGCTTCTTACTATGGTGGAATATTGAATAAAGAGAGCTATGGATTTAGAAGATTTCATAGCGGGTGCAAAAAGGTCCGAAAGGCATAATACTTGTTCCAGATTGTTATTTTTTTAACCATTAATTTGACTTCATTACTCTAATTAAAACCTTAGGATTTTCTCTTTTTTAGAAAACTTGGAATCCCACCTTTTTTTTCTTCCTTTATTTTTTTTTTTTGCTATGCCAAATACAGTTTATCCTGTCTTGAACTTCCCATATGTTTTGTACAGAAATTCTTGGAAAATATCCAAACTTTTTTAGCTTCCCTTGATTTACTTTGTGGCAATGCTTGTTGGATGATAGGTACATTAATTGGTTAAATATGGCCGGCTAATCGAATTTCCAGCACCTTTTAAAGTACACGTATAGCTTATATTTCTTTTTCTTTGATTATAACAATGCTTATGAATATCTTATTCTCAACTAGTATGAATATCTGATTTACATGATCAAATTGGTGACAATTTTCTTTCCTGAAAAAATTGTTCTAGGTCCTGTGGAGTTGGCTTCTGCTGGAGTATCAATGTCAATTTTCAACATCATATCAAAACTTTTTAATATACCGCTCTTGAGCATTACTACTTCATTTGTAGCTGAAGACATCTCAAAAACAAATAGTAAGCAATTCATTTTGTATATTATATGAAAATGAACAATAGTATTTGTCTTGATATCTGCAAAGATTTCTTCTCATAACTGACCTAGCTTTGGTGGCTTGGTAGGGAATGATTTGGAAGATGATAAGTTAATGGATAAACATGTTTCTTTTGCTAAGGCAGAGAAATTGAGACTGCCCTCTGTCTCTAGTGCCTTACTTTTAGCTGCAGCAATTGGTATAATCGAAGCTCTTGCTTTATTCTTTGGGGCTACCTTATTTCTCAACTTGATGGGAATATCACCTGTAAGTTCATAGATTTTTTTTTTTTGGCATGATCCTCTTGGTTTGGAGGAGCTGTAAGTGTACGGGTATATATCTAAATTGCCTATTTTGCTTTATTTTTCTGCCATCACAAGTGGCTGTACAAGAGTTTGTGTCTCAATTCAGCTAGTCTTTTATGTTCATCGTTGTCTTAATGCCTTATTAAGTTCATTCCATCAACAGGCTTCACCTATGCGTCAACCATCCCAGATATTTCTTTCTTTGAGAGCACTAGGTGCTCCTGCTGTTGTGGTTGCTCTAGCGGTGCAAGGTGTCTTTCGTGGTTTTAAGGATACCAAAACACCCCTCTATTGTGTAGGTTAGTTAGCAACCTAATTAAATATGATTTTGTTTATATCTGCAAAATTTATTACGGACATATTCGGTATGTGCATCCTGATTGGAGTACCAATTAAAACTTCACTTGTATCTCTCATTTCTGATAAAACATTTTTTATTTTGTATCCAACTGTCAGAATTAACAGACAATTATTTGTTTTTGCACATTACTCACTTAAGGGTATGCTGTATGTATGATCTCTGTCTTACTATCTCAATCATCTCAGATATAATCAATGGACTGTGTTACCAATTGTTTCTTACTAATCAAACGTCATGGTGATCAATTCACATTCTCAAACTTTAAACGACATGCAGTACGGATATCATAATAGTGTTGACAAGTCTCTTGCCATTTGTCTTGAGTACCATTACTTAGACACTCTTGTTTGTATCAACTGTCGATTAGTTTGTGACAGATACAACTTTTGTGGTGGCTTTGGCATGTCACACTGAATGTGTTTAGGTGCCACTTATGATAATTCTTTTTTGTCACCATTTAAGCGTAAAATATACAATACTTTCAATCTCTATGCATATTTAACTTTTTATTTGTTCCATTAATGGTTCTGTTAGCAGACACCACATTTCTGTATGTTTATTTATTTTGATCAGGATGAGTACTCTTGAGTGACAACTTCCTCAAGCGGTTGTATAGTTAAAAAGAAAAATTATTTAGTACAAGTAGATTTATTTGTCGGGTACCACTGATTTGGCTTGCTTGATACTGATGTTATTGATCTTAAGTTTTTTTTTATGTAGAAATCAGGAGACTGATTGGAGAATTTTATTGCTTCAGTTTTGTTACAATGAATCAGGAGTCAACGTTGAAACTATGACAAATATTCAATAAATGAATTTATTAAACTATTATGCTAATGCTAGCTTGTTCCATGGAACGAACGCATTGCGGGGTCCGCTGTAACGTCTCAGCAAGGACCGCTACATCTTCAGAACTCGGATGTAGTGCTAAATATATAAGAGTTCACTTTGTGTGGACTGTAATATATCAGTAACATCTCCATGAGAACTTGGGTATAGTGTTAAATAGGTAAAAGTTCTCACACCATAGGTTGTATTAGAACAAATATGATAAGAAAACTAATAGTCTAAGATTTGGAACATGGAACATAGAAACTCTCATCGGTAAATCGGAGGTAGTAGATATGATGATTAGGAGAAGAATTAGTATTTTGTGTGTACAATAAACAAAATGTGTAGGCTACAAGACAAAGATGATTGAGAACTCGGTGAAAGAGTAAAACAATAAATAGAATCGGTATTGTTGTAGATAGTTTGTTAAAGATGAAGTTGTAGGTGTAGTTAGAAAAGGGGATAGAATTATAGCCCTTAAGATAATAGTGGCGAAAGAAACTATGAATATAATTAGCGTATATGCACTGCTAGTAGGATTAGATGAAGCTATCAAATCAAGGTTTTAGGATGACTTAGATGAAGTATTACAAAATATTCCGCCAAATAAAATGATTTTAATAGGAGGTGATCTAAATAGGCACGTCGGAGTGAAAAATGAGGAATATGAGAGGATACATGAGGTTTGTTAGTAAGAGCCCTAGAGCCAATCAAATGTTAATTGTTGTATGGACTCATTGTATCAAATTCCAATATTTATAAAGGCATTTTGGTTGTTATACTTATTTGTATTGGTGTCAAATACCTAAGTATAATAATGTCCTTGAATAGTAGGTTCACATCTATATCAATCGATTAGTTGAATCGATAGTGAG
>JBAMIE010174252.1:0-14464 GCA_037177295.1 Kaempferia parviflora | reverse complement strand
TATTCGGGTCCAATCATTTGGTCAAGTTCAATTCACCTTGTGAGTCGTGACAAAATTAAAGAATCAATGACACGGCGATGAGGATTCCTTGGATCACATCACATGTCTACCTCTTTGTAGTTTTCTTCAAGAAAGTAGCGGTTTGATTGCCTGTAAATTACTGGCAGAGTGGACTTTTGGCAATCATGTTGGTTTTCATGAAAAGTCTTCTACCGCGTTGACTTCAAACTTAACAAACCGAAACAATCAACAAGTGTGATCTTTAATTAGAATTTGTCAATTTGTAAGAGCAGTGCATGCTATTATATATTCTCCATGACCCGCGGCTATGGTAAAGCGGTAAAGATATTCAGTTATTTCTCAGGTATTCACGGTTCGATTCCCAACTACGGCGCATTTGTAGAGATTTTTCCTCTAAATGAGACTCGTAACTAAGGGACGCTGGACTTCTAGATTGTCCACTGCGAGTGCTTCCTGATTTACCCTGATAGTCGGTGAAAAATTTCCGTGAGGTTCCGGACCGACCATCTCCAAAAATAATCAAGGAGGCCAACATGAAGCATTCACAACTATTGCAAGATCAAAGCAAAACAAGCTTTAAATGGTCTCAAAAAACAAAATATGGTAATTAGAAAAAGGAGAAAAAATGATAATTAGAAAAAGGAGAAACACAGATGGACTAAAGTTTATTTGTAAATCAAATAAAAAAAAATATATCGATGGTAAAACTAGAACTAAATTTGTCATTCGTAAGGCCACACATTAACTATACGTATCCAGGATATATGTATAGGTTTGTGTAGGGGTGAATATTCGGTTAATTCAAATAATAAGTTAATCAACAATTAATTTAATATTGTTTAACTGAATGAAATCAAAGTTTTATAAAAATCAAATTAACCTAAACAAAATAAAAATATATTAGTTATTTCGATTAACTGAATTAACTAAATTTATTTTAAAAAATAATAAAAAATTTTATACAAAATTAATAGTGAATTAATCAAATTAACTGAATGCGTATTCTAGATTTATGCATTGGAATCAATGAACTATTATATATATACAATAAAAATTTAGTTCTTAAGCACTGCAGTTGCCAGCAAATTATAGATTACAGTATAGTTTTAGCTGGCCACCAAATTATAAAAACTCTTTTTAATTCTGACAAATTTAATTTTTATGTAGAGTTAAATAAAGAGTCAAAATACTGGACAATTATTCTCAAAATAGTTAAAATAAAAGAAACTAACAAATAAGCTAATAACTGAAGATAACAACACTATGTTAATAGAATAAATGATGATTGAAATGACTTATTATATATCATCCTTATTCCAGATAGTCTAATTTGTCATTCTAAACCTATTTGATTTGTTTTATTTATTCATTGGTTCAACGCTATTGACTTATCACTAAAAATCAAATTTTATAGTTATCCAATCAACTTGAGCTATTTAACTGGCTCAAGTCATTTGTTCCACTTAATTTATTTTGTTCATTTGACCATTCATTTTGATCTCTTTAGTCCCTTTAGCTGGCTTAAATAATTCATCCCTATTTAATTATATCTAATTTATTTGGCACATTTGATCTATCTATCATACACAACACTTGCACATGTTAACATGCATAACTCATCTATCCAGTTCAATCCTATGATTTGTAAGTCAATTTAAGCGGCTAAAGTTGCCACGACTTAACTAAAAAGACACTAAAAATGATGGTGCATCAAATTACAGTACTAGTTCAGCTTGAAGTGTTCTATCATCCTGAATGCGAAGGCAAACAACAGATCGATCATGTTTGATACTCTCTTAAGATTTGGTAGTTGCAGCTGCAGCTGTAACAAGTACAATAAATCTTCAAAACTTGCATTTTCAATAAAAGAAACAAAACTTTCTATTTATCAGAAAGTTATCACTCTACATATAGCTGAACACGTTACCTTCTTTTCGAATTTAGATTTTAGACAGTATGCAGAATGATATATAGAAGAACAAGTATTGTAGTTCATTTAAAAAAAACCAGATGAAAAGAAACATGAATCTCTAGCAGAAGTGCATCAACACTAAAAAAAAATTGGAGGTTTCAGCACCATTTTTTAGAATCGGTCAAACAACCGCTCTTATAGCTTGAATCAGTTTTGTAGAAACCATTGTTGTATATCGTGTGTTGCAGCGCTACATGATATCATTTTTAGAAACGGTTTGTGACCACGGCAAAAGGCATATCGTAGAATCGATTTCTATAACAACTTATACAGCTGTAATGGTCACATTTAGAAGCGGTATGTAATCGCAACAAAAATTAAGTCGGAAAAAACCCTTAAATATGACTGGTAATATATAAAATCTTTTGTTTCAGAGAGAACTACTTGGACGGCCGGAGACGATGAGTCAGCCGAAGGAGATGCCAACCAAGAAGATGATGGTCCCTGAAAATATTAACATGAACGTTAAGGGGACATCAGAAGGATTTCGGCGTCTGCCCCTCCGACGCTCAAGTCAGACGGAGATCAGAAAGAAGATTTAGTAATTTTGTGTAAGTCTGAGAGTTCAGAAGAAGTTATCATATCACACATCGTGGCCTATATACCTGTAAGCGGGACATGTTTTCTGCGTGTAACTGTTCCTGTATTCTACGTGTAACCGTTTCCGTATTTACTAGCACACGTTAGACATTACAGCATTAACTGCTGTTCAATTATCACAATCATGAACTATTATTTATGTCAATCGTGTATAACGGCTCATCTTAAAGGCCTATCATTATATCTATCGGAATTCCCGAGGAGGTGAGGCGGCATTCGCCTACAACAACCCCTAGGGTGGTCCTCAGGATCTCTTGCCCGAGGTGGACCTCAGCTCCCCTTGCCTGAGGTGGACCCGAGGTCATGTGACATCAGCTCTTCATATCCGGGGTGACAGTCATGTCATCTATATTCTTCGCCTCTCTTATCACTCGAATCATTTTTAAATATTCATTCTGTGGGTCGATTGCATTCCTATTCTCCAATCTTCACTACAGGAAAAATTATGTCAACCAGCAAAAATATACCGGCCAAATTTTACTTTGGCCGGTTAATAATTTTAATTACCAGCCAAGATTTATGCAATTTTAATTTATTACCGACCCAAGTTTAATATGACCGATAATGCATACTTTTTTACTTATCAAAGTGAGATTTGGCCGGTAATATTTGAATTTTTTACTCACCAAAATTAAATTTAGTTAGTAATATTTAATTTTTTACTAGGCCAATCTATTTGACAAAAGTTAGATTTAACAAGTAATATTTAATTTTTTTTACTGAAAAATTTTACTGTAAAAATTTAGTTGATAATTATTATAATAAATAAAATTAATTTATAAGTCCATTTTTAATCAATAATTATATTATGAAATCTTAATTATATTTATATCAATTTTCTTTTTGTTTTATTTTAATTCCCATTAAAATTTTTTCTTAATTTTATTTATATCATTTTCTTTCTTTTTTCTATTTTTATTCTCCTTAGGTTTTTTTCCCATAACCTTCTTCAACCGATCTTTGCTCTCATGTGACCTTTCCTCTGCTCTATTCCTACTGAAAAACCCGTCCTCTTCCTCTTTTCACACCGAGAAAATCTAAATCTACGTTAATCCTCCGTTCGAACAAGATATAGTCATTCGTTGCGTTTATCACTCGCACCTTTTTTTGGCTTCCGAATGCTCCTCTCTCCGCAGCTATGAGTTCAAATCACAACAAAGAAGTAGAGACGCCGAGAGACCCCAAGAATCCATAGCTTCTTCTTCCTCTCTGCATTGTATGTGGAATTTCTTTTCATTTATATTATATATCAGGATATCACTTTATTGTTTCTGATTTCATGTGCATTTTTTCATATACAAAAATAAATGTTATAGAAACAACAGTTAAATTATAAGATGACATATTCATCTTTAATGTATCTTAATTGATACTAGATAAAGCTAAAATTGAATACTTATCTAGTTAAAGTTTAAAATAAGAATGTCAATTAATGTCAAGTAAGAATAAATTTAATCCTTATGAACTCAAATAACCCTTGCAAATTTATACTTTTATGAAAGAAAGTAATCTATGAACATTTTATTATGACTTCTTAAAGTAAACATTATATATATGCAACTTATTAACGTAAATTTTCTCAATAGTAAGTTTTACCACACAAAATGACTAATCACCCTCAGAATCTATCAGAGAAGAAGGTAACAAACTAGAAATTCAACAAATCGTTTTGTTACTGTATGCAATTCAACTTTTAGAGTTCGAATTTTTCTGATTTTCAATTAAGAACATGATAATTTAGTTTTTGTAGTCTTTTTAATTCATCTGTTTATTGTATATCTTAACTAATAATAACAACTTCAGTTGAATATTGAATTAATGTATTTGGTTGATTTGAAGAGTAAAAGATTATGAGATTCATTGTTTTACTGGTTACCATGAATTGATCTTTTGTAGCTAGATACATGCACAAAATTTTGCTTTTTTATTTTCATCTCTCATGCTTTTTAGTTATTAGTGATTGTAGGTGACATTTTATTCTCTTACCTGGAAAATAAATTCTCCCATTTCCAACAAATATTTGAAGAGGGGATTGCATAATGCTGAAAGCATGATGGAATGTCATCGTGATGGTCTTGAGTATCGAGTGGGAGTACTACACAATTTATATTTTGCATTTGCTGATGCAACTCATGGAGGCACTAAACCATGTCCTTATTATAGATGCATAAACTCATTGAATTACGATCATAAAACAATACATGAACATCTGATTTTAAATGGTATATTACGAGATTATCGTATTTGGGATTATCATAGAGAAAAATCTCTTGTTACGACGTCTCACGAAAGCATGTGCAATGGGCTTTAGACTTCGTTGGAACATGTTCCTAGGATGACTTACATATACCCGTGGCACGAGAAACATTAGTTGAAGCATTTGGGACGCCTGAAGTTTCATATGCAAGTGATGAAAATTACTCGGGTGCATCAACAAGTCATATGCCAATGGAGTCAAATGTAGAAGATTTTTATCAATTAATAGATGAAGGGAAACAACTGCTATATACCGGATGCACTGAGTTTTCTAAATTGACATTTCTTGCTGAGTTATTTCAGTTGAAAGTGAGTGAAAAATGGAGTGATAAATCCTTCACAACATTATTAGGTTTTCTTCGACGAGTGCTATCACCTGAAGCACAAGTGCCTAATTCTTTTTATGAGGTAAAGAAAATGATTTTTAAATTAGGTCTTTATGATGAAAAAAATACATGGATGTCCAAATGATTGCATGGTTTATTGGGGGAAATGAGAAAGAACAAACTTGCAAAGTGTGTAACCTTTCAAGATGGAAAAACTTACAGAAACAACCCAAGAGGTCACATACCGGTGGAAAAAAATATCTTTTAGTAAAAACTCCGGCCAAGGTGTTTTGGTATTTTCCATTAAAACCAAGATTGCAGTGACTATTCATGTCATCTAAGATATCTGAAAGTATACAATGACATTTTAAGGGATAAGTTGAGAATGAGAATCTAAGATATCCCGCTGATGTAATTAGCAAGAGTCAAAATTTATTTTAATTATCGATATGTGAATTGCCGTAAAGTAGCATAAATAAAGTAATATTTCTTTGTGTGGTCTTTATGCATATTTAGTTAGAAGGCTTTCTCATTAAATTCTTTTTCTTTCATAATTTATCTCTTTGAATATTCGTTCACTCATAAAAATTCATAATATTTGTTAATGTTACTTGACACTTGATTCGAAAATAATTTTTCCATAAGTAGTTTCAGGAAAAGGGGAGAAAGATAATAAAAATAAGTAAAAAGAGAGGAGATGCTCTTGTTGATGATGAAGTGATCCGAGTTGAGGTAGTAATTTATTTTACCTTTTCAAGTTTATTTCTCAATCTTTCGCATTTTATTAAACATTTTTTTTTTGTAGACTTTACTAAATGAAGTTGTACAACATCACTTCAAGACAAGCAAGAAGGAACTCAACCTACAGAATTGCATGAGGACACATTTCGATTATTATTTCTTAACATTTATTTATTTATGGTGGTTAAAATTATTACAATTATATGATATTAATTATATTTTTTGTGTAGTGATCTTTTTGGACTCGAACATTCTGACCGAGTTCGATGTTTAGGTGTCAATGCACTTTCTAGCCAACTTTTCCTTGAGCTGTGTAAGTGCACAATCTATATGGCAAGTTATCACTCTAATACAAATATGACAGCTGAATTCAAGGAGATGCAAAAAAAAAAAAAAAAAAGAAATGGAGGTACAGAAAGTACAGAGGCGGATAGAAATGAAGCAAATGATAAGGCAAATGCATGAACAACAACTTCAAAATTTTGCACATAATATGCAAAGTATGATATCCAAAGTTGTTAGGGGATCTTGTGGCCCAGAATTGTTACCGACACAATTAATAAAAATATCTAATATTTATTAGTATTAATTGAACCATTAAAAAATATATGAATAAATACATCATTTTTACTAATATCTTTCTTTTAATAGATGGCAGCTATAATGGTAGAGATTATGCAACGAAATGTAGTTGCTCCACCAAATGCAAAAGGAAATGATCCTACATCTCCACCACCAACAGACCCAACTAATAATTAGATAAGCATTTAGAGAAAAGTTTCTTTAAATTATGTTGCCACTTGTTAGTGCTATTGTGTTGTGTTGTTTTGAGGTATGCGCAGTTTTGTAAAAGAATTTCGTACTTGTAACTAATATGGTGGTGTTTTGGGGGTATGCAAATTTTTGTAAATGAAATTCTTATTGGTTTTGTGAATTGAAGGATTAAATATAAATGTTTTGTTGGTTAATCTATTGATATTTTAGTTTATTATTGAATGTTTTGTATTGATTATTAAAAATTAGGAATTCAAAAGATTTTGTAAAAAATATTTGAAAAATGGAATGATTATAGGAGCTTCATTGGATCCGTCATTTGAAATAGTAATGGTTATAAATCGTTGTTGATACACTTATCAGAAACAGTAAATAACCAATCCAGGCAAATGAATTTAGAAGCGACTTAATAACCTCTCCTAAACATGACACCTAGGAGTGGTTACAAACCGCTGTTGAATTACTTTCGGAGCAGTTATAAACTACTCCACCATTAATTTCAGAATCAATTAAGGCTCGCTGATATTATAGCCCACCAAGGCGATTAATAACCGCTTCTACAGAGACATCAACAACGGTTGTTTTGTTTTCACCACCAGTTGTTATAACCAATGTCATTGATCCTAGGAGCGCAGGTTGTTGGATCAGTAAAGTAACCGATTCAAATACTTTGGGATCGGTTAAAAATTACTTTTATAGTTTGTTAAAACCGCACCTATAGAATTTTTTTTTGTAGTGCAAACATCGACATAAAAGTTAAATATTGGTCTGGTAGCATATCCGACATTATCTGTAATGATAAGTTAGAAGTCTGTAATCGGTTTACTATGTCTTATATCATAAAACAGTATAGTAAAAAAATATCTTTACAGGACTTGGGAGACACTTGCCAAATTTATGACAAATAAACTCTAAGATGAGAGTGAACTATGCATAATTATCAACATAAAAGAGATTCAAACTGACCATTCGTTGAGCATCTTCAGGTTTTGACATTTCCTCTGCTCCTAAAAAATTCATAAACAAAACAAAAATGTTAAATCAAATGAAGACACAACAAAAAAACATTAAAAACAACATAAACAATTAGCAAATTCACATTCAAATGATATACCTATGACACCATGCTTTATCAGTAGTTCAACCATTTTATCATTTTCAGTACTTAATGCTCCGTGTAGAGGCTGACAGAAGATTGTCTCGTAATATATATATTTTCTTTAAAAAAATTGCACAAGAAAGTAGCAAGAAGTTTTTTTACCGTCAACCCATCTTTGTCCTTAACATTGACATCTGCTCCCATCTGAATAAAGAAACTGACAATGTCAAAAGAACCGACAGTCACGACTGTGTGCAAGGGGTTGCGCTCATGGTCACTCCGGTACTTGACATTAGCACTGTAGTAAAGTACTAATTTTTTTATTCTAGAGAAATTGAGTTCATAGATATACAAAAAAAGGATTTCGTTTGCGTGTCAAAAATAGAAGGTAGAAATATCAAGTTTTGTCATAATATCAATAAGCTTAGGAATGAAGAATTTAATTGAGTAAAGCATCTTATGATCTGCAACAATTTTGCCAGCATTGCCTCACTTTACATTTTCTTCAGAAACCTGAAATTTAACGTAAAACATTAATGCCATATGTTTTAAAATGCGGAGACAAGAAATCTTCAATGGTTGTTGGATAGGTGAAGTAACCGATTCAAATACTTTATGATCGGTTAAAAATTACTTTTATAATTTGTTAAAACTGCACCTATAGACTTAATTTTTTTTTGTAGTGCAAACATCGGCATAAAATTTAAATGTTGGTATGGTAGCATATCCAACATTATCTGTAATGATAAATTAGAAGTCTGTAATCGGTTTACTATGTCTTATATCATAAAACAATATAGTAAAAAAATATCTTTACAGGACTTGAGTGACACTTCCAAATTTTGACAAATAAACTCTAAGATGAGAGTGAACTATGCATAATTATCAACATAAAAGAGATTCAAACCGACTATTCGTTGAGCATCTTCAGGTTTTGACATTTCCTCTGCTCCTAAAAAATTCATAAACAAAACAAAGATGTTTAAATCAAATGAAGACACAATACAAAACGTTAAAAACAACATAAACAATTAGCAAATTCACATTCAAATGACATACCTATGGCATCGTGCTTTATCAGCAGTTCAACTATTTTATCATTTTCAGTACTTAATGCTCCGTGAAGAGGCTGACAGAAGATTGTCTCGTAATATAAATATTTTCTTTAAAAAAAATGCATAAGAAAGTAACAAGAAGTTTTTTTTTATCGTCAACCCATCTTTGTCCTTAGCGTTGACATCTGCTCCCATCTAAATAAAGAAACGGACAATGTCAAAAGAATCGACAATCACGACCGCGTGCAAGGGGGTGCGCTCATGGTCACTCCTAGTTGACATTAGCATTGTAGTAAAGTATTAATTTTTTTATGCTACAGAAATTGAGATCATAGATATACAAAAAAAGGATTTCGTTTTCATGTCAAAAACAGAAAGTAGAAATATCAAGCTTTGTCATAATATCAATAAGCTCAGGGATGAAGAATCCAATTGAGGAAAACATCTTATGATCTTAACAATTTTGCCAGCATTGCCTTTTTTTACATTTTCTTCATAAATCTGAAATTTAACATAAAACATCAATGTCATATGTTTTGAAATGTAGAGACAAGAAATTTTCAATGGTAATGTAAATGAAGAATAATGTAAATACCACGTCCCTATTACTACTATAAACGTGAACCAGGAAGATCGATGATGTGGGTCTTGGAGGTGTGTTGATCCTTCGGGTCCGTCTCGGAGGTGTGTTGATCTTACGGGTCCATTCTGTCGATCTCGCCACTGAAGAAGACGAAACAAGTAAGAAAGCAAGGAGGAAGAGCCGATGAGGAGAAGTGTTTAGGGGTGAGCATTTGGTTAAAATCAAACCGAACTAATTTTTTTTCCGAACAAACCGAACCAAAACGATTTTTGATAAAAACCGAACAAGTCTAACCAAATTTTTGATAAAACTGTACCGAACAAACTGAATTTTTCCTAAAAATTTAGTTTAGCTTAATAACAATTCGATTTGATCTAAAATTTAGTGACTAAAAATTTGATTTAGTTCACAAATTCAATTTATTCAGTTTATTTAGTTTACCCGAATAAAAAATTTTAAAACTGAACCTGAACCGAGTTAACCGATTTTTCAGGAAAAAAAATGAATTTCCGAATAAACCGAACCGAATCTTTAAATTCGATCGGTTTGTTTGGTTTATTGGAACTTTTGCTCACCCCTAAATGTGTTCTATTTGTCCTTGAACGCACAAACCCTAGACACTAGACCCGACCATGGGTTGGTTCGAACTGGATTCGACCTGGATCGTAATCGGTTGGTTTGGGACTGACCGATTACAATTCAGACTCCAAATTAACGTTAATAAACCGGAGATTTAAACCATCAATTCAAAAATATAATATTCATTATTTTACAAACAAACCTATATTTAAATTTCAAGGGAAAGTGAAAAAAATACAAAATGCTCAAATTGTACGGTTAAAACCGTGCAAATATATAATTTTTAGACAAAAGTCGATTTACATAAGTGTTATAAATAATAACACAAGCGTTTAGATGCCTTTTTAACATTAAAAAAAAATCTTACATATTTACAATGATAAATTTTGACTTCATAATTCAAACAAGATAATTTACAATATTAAAACGTTCATTGATAATTCGCTCAATAGTATTTAAAAAAAATACTTCTAAATAAAATGCTCAATAACTAAAGTTTCAAATTTCCATATCTGCCAACCTAAGAGTTAGGAAAGATATATTTATAGAAGTGTGTGGATAGACCACATCCAGTAGATGTCTTGGGAGTATTTTTAATTAGAGTTATGAAAATTAAAGGTAAATCTTAATTAGGATGTTAAAGAACTAATGAAGACATCCAATGCACAGAACCAATTAACCAATTTGGTATTAGTAACTTACGATGATCCATTAAGATGTTTGCTATATTTTTTAAACTTGTTATTCTAAAAATCTGTTGGAAATTGGTATTCACGTGTAACTAATAAATCAATTAGGGACATGGACATATATTTACAAGCAAACTAAATCAATTTTTTAAATGAAAGAGAAATTAATATATAAAATTAATTGAATAATAAAAGATTAATCCGGTATAATCGAATGAATGAAAATACTGACACGAAAAAAATGATAAACCCAGTTAGTTTCATTGGTTATTTCTGGATGGCTGGTTCGGTCCCACGAAAGTTTCCCACCGGCCACAAGGGTAAATCCTCGCGGTGGGCGATCCAGAAGCCCAGCGTCTTTTAGTTGCGAGTCCCATTTGGAGGAAAAATCCTTACAAATGTGCCGTAGTTAGGAATCGAACAGTAGATATCTGGGAGATAACTAAATACCTTTACCGCTGCATCATAGTCCCGGGGGCATGAAAATATTAACACGAGGAGTTCGTGAAAGTGGATACACGAAAGCTAAATTGAGTTTACTTGAATATCAATTCACATGGAGCTATTAAAGGTCAAAAAAAAAAAAAAATTCAGATTTGGCTTAAAAAAGAATTAATTAACTATTTTCAATTAATCATTGAGAATTAAAATAATTGAAAGAAGGTGATTGCCAATATCCGCAAGCATAATTTTACCCAAAGGGTGATTGTCAATATCCGAACAATGACAAGATTCAGTCAGTAACGTCAAAAAAAATATGTATATATATACACTTCTAATTTAAAATAGTGTCTCTATAACTGCAAAAGATAAATCAAAAATACAAAGGGACAAGAACTCCACTAGTTTATAACTAGACGACCCCAAGATTTGGGTAGGGTACATGCCCCTAGTCTACGTGCCGCGATGCTTCCTCCGCACAAAGCATATATGACTGGACGACAGGGTATGCCCCTTTCTTATCAAACAATTGAGGATGGTTCCTGAGAATAAAGGCCTCTTGGTTAGCACTCTAATCGAATAACCATAGATTTGGCTTGGCACGATCAAAAGACCAAGGATGTGAGCTTCCTAAGTCAAGTGTCTTTTGAGAATAAATCCACCTCTAATTGAGTGGTCATAGTTTTGGCTTTGATACATTTAGAAGACCAAGGGATACACCTCTCAAAGAACAAATGCACTTCTGGTAAACACTTTGATAAAACAACCACAACTTTAGCTTGGTATGGTCAGAAGACCGAGAGATATTTACTTCTTGAATCGAATGTCTTTTGAAAGTAAATACAATTCAAGTCAACATTCTAATAATAAGATGATCACTATTGGTGCAATCGATCCCGGATCAAGGTTGACTAATTTCGAGTTGACTCAAGTTGTGATATCTGATAGTCGATCAATATGCTAAGTTGGTTGAGTGAAAAGTCAAGTAGGTAAAGTTGACTGGATACTTGACAAGATATAAAAAGTAAGTGGGTCACGGTTGACTGCACACTTGCCGGTCGGAAGTCCAATATAAAGTTGGCATGAGACGGAAGTTCAAGTGGGTCATGATTGACCGAACACTTGGCGGTCGGAAGTCCAATAGTGAGTTCACATGAGGCGTGAAGTCTCGGTTAGTCGAGATTGACCAGATATTAGGTAATGATGAAGTCCTGGCGAGTCAAGGTTGATCAAATGCTAACAACGAGAAAATCCCGATAGTCAAGGTTGACCAGATGTTAGGCAATGTGAAGTCTCGATGGGTCAAGTTGACTAGATGTCGAGCAAAGGAAGTCTTCGAAGGTTGACATCAACTGGATACAGAACAAAATGAGAATTCAGCTTTGACAAGACTGAAACAGAAGTATTAATCGATTAATAGGATATATCGATCGATTAATGAACGTAAAATCCCCAAAACCTTAAAAATTACGGTTGCTACAGTACTGGTACATTAACCATGAACAATGTTTTATTTTCATTTGTATTTGTTTCTTTGTTTTGTTTTGCTTGTAAACAAGTGTTGTAAGAGGTTTCTCTGTCTTATGAAGGTATCCAAGAAGGATAAGTTTTAGTGGTGGTTAATCATTAAGACTAGACCTTGAATTAGTCGTCTCAAAAGACAAATATCAAGTAAAACCAAGATGTTGTACATCTAGTGTCAAATTTAATTCAAGTATTTCATTGTGCATTCAAACGATGAGCCCACAATCGAGATGAAAGCGATCGGAGCTATTCACTCCCTTAGCTCGCAAGGTCTTAGCAACCACAACTTTGACTTTTTAAAATTGAAAGACAAAGAGATGTATATTTTCTAGATTGAACACTTATTAAGAACAACACAATGATCGGATTAGACAATCATAATTTTGACTTGGCAAAATTAGAAGACCAAAGATACATGCATTTTAGATAGTGCAATCCTGATCAACACTCCGATTATATCAATGTGATTATATCAATGTATCACTAGCTCTGTGAAATCAAAAAATCAAATGATATATGTGGTAAAAAGGTGAATTTATTCGCCTCAGCGTCCCCGCCAACCCGTACCAGAAAAAAATCAAATGAGCATAATTTTGATTAAACTTTGATCGGGCAGCTATAACTTTTAGTTTAGCGCAATCGAGAGCCCAAATAAGGATGCATGATTCTGAATGAAATTGTGGCTTTCTGTTGTAAAGGGGAAATTTATCAAAGATGTTACAATATTTACCTTTCATTACGAAGGATGTTCTTTCATCAATTATTGAAAGAGTTATGAACACTTACTACTAAGTGAGATTGAGGCCCTGAAATGTTTAAGAATATTAGAAATGTTATTGAAAAAATAATTTAAGCAAGATCGTCTATGATGATCAAGAAAGAGAATGTAGGGTATTGTTTGGGAAATATTTCTTGGAGAAGGCCAACATTCGTCAATTAACTATATATCACCTATCTCAATTTAACGATGTTGTGGAACATTAGAATTGCACATCAAGGAAATGATAAATTTCATGTTGATAAGTTTTTAGATTATTCTAAAAATTGTGAGGGAAAGTTATCCCCTCAACAAATCACAAGCCCTAGTGAAATAGAGATGAAACTTTATAGAAACATAGAAATGTCATGAGCGGTTGGTTCTGGAAGCTGTACTAGCTATCGAATCTAGTTTTGATAATGAAAAATGTTCAAAGTTAAACTGTTTTATGATCTAATAGGTTTATCTGAGTGCGCAGGCAAGACCTATTTGAGACTAGACAATGAAGTCCTGATCAGGGGATTAGGCACGAAGTCCTAGTCAAGGGATTGAGCACAAAGTCCTGGTTGAGTGGACTGAGTAGAAGTCTTAGCAGATCGAGGACATCAGATGAAAGTTTTGGGGGTCGCAAACACTAGGCAGTAGTCTACGCGGGTCGAGGATCGGACGTCTAGCGGATGTCCAGGAGGTCAAGGTTAGATGCTGAGCAAAAGTCAAAATAAGTGTTTGGAAAAAGGTAATTCTCCTGAGAGGAATATGTGAGGATGCGTTCTCCGTTGATTGAACAGTAGAAATCGGTCTGACCTAGGATTTCACAGGAAATCTGAAAGTCAGAATCGGGCAGTCCCTAAACTGTCGTACTCAGTTAAAATGCTATATTTTGCCTTTGATGTTAACTCTACGGTGCAGGAAATCGAGGCTAGAAGTTAGCCAGAAAAGGAACTTCCAAACACTCGAGAAGGGTCCAGGCACCCGGAGTGGGTACAGACGCCTAGATTGGGCCGAACCTAGCCATGCGTGCAGATGAGGTGGTGCGCTCTGATTGGC
>JBAMIE010174243.1:0-14467 GCA_037177295.1 Kaempferia parviflora | reverse complement strand
GTCCATATTAATAATCGATCTGTGACACCATAATTTCTTCATTTAATTTTTGTATATATATAGTGTGTGACTGTGCACACGTGCATGTTTCATCGGTTATATTTTGTTTTTTTAAATATAACGTTGTTTAGTAAAAAAAATTAATATTTTTATAAATATAAATTCTAAATATCCGATTATACCCATAAATATCTAAAATTGAGTCATTTTTAATTTTTCTTTTAACTTAATACTATAATTTAATTATAAAGTCTAAACCCTATAGATATTTTTTTAAAAACTTTTTACCCCCTAGTTTATAGTATTTAAACGATAAAATTTTAAAATTTTACTTATAAGTTCATGCTTCCTAATTTAGTTATAATATTATGTTTAAAAAAATTAAAAACGAATAAATTTGGATGTTTACGGGTATATTATTAAATTTAGGATTTATATTTAAATAAATAATAATAATAATAATAATATAAAAAAACTAAAACTGGCGAAACTTGCACACCTATATGTGCGCGATCGTGTGCGACATCCGACGTGAAGAGCAAACTCATTGCTCAATCTCTCTCCTGCATGTAGACAGAGTTGTGAGCTGTTCTTCAAATATCAGCTCGCATGCAGAGTTGTTATTTTAAAAACAGCTCTGTCGGCATGCAGGAGAGAGAAAAATGAATAAAAAATTTATATGGCCGATGTGTTGGCTCTCCACGTCGGACGTCGAGCAAAATTCACACACATAAAGGTATGCAGGCTAATATTTTTTATATATATAGTCCTGATACGGTGCGCACGCACAGTCCATGACTATGCACGTGCGCATAGTATCAACGTTAATTTTTTTTATTTTAATTTAAAAAATTAATATTTATTTAAATAAAACCCTAAATACATTATTATACCCGTAAACGTCTAAAATTTATTCATTTTTAATTTTTTTTTTCTTTTAACTTAACACTATAACCTAATTAGTAAGTCTGAACCTTAGTGGTAAAATTTTAAAATTTTACTGTTTGAACATTTTTATTTTAAGATTTTACCTCTAAGGTTTATGTTTCATAATCGGATTATAGTATTAACTTAAAAGAAAAATTAAAAATGAACAAATTTTAAACATTTACGGGGTATAATAATGTAATTAGAATTAATATTTAAATAAATATTAATTTTTTAAATTAAATTTTAAAAAATAATATATATATATATATATATATATATATTCAATTCGTTAATATCCGTCAACAGTATTATAATATTTATGAATAATATTCGTAAATAATATTTGTAGAATATATTTATCAATAAAGTTTTTATCAATATGTTAAATAAATAAAAAAAATTTAAAATAAATAAATAAATTTATATTATCAAGCTCAATAACGAACGAACCAAATAAGCTTAAAATGTAAAAGTTTCGAAACTCAGCTATGATAAGTCAAGGATCTAGAGTTCGAGACTCAACTGCAATGTATTATTAAAATTTGTTTCTCCTTAATTGGTAGCGGACTTAAGAATGATGGCTCTCAGGATGGGCCTACATATGTACTTTCCTGATTTACCCTAGCAGCTGATGGACAACTCTTGTAGGGTCAAGTCGGTGGTCCACCTGACCTGATTAAATTTTTTTTAATATAAAAAATGTCAAACAATCAAAAAGTTTAAATTGAAAACTCAATAACATATAAATGATCCATGTGGTAAAAAGGTGATTCGCTTGCCCCAACGTTCCGCCAACCCGTCTCTTCAGGGCGGTACGATGATTAAGACATGGGAGGTTATCATATGAGATCTTGAAGTCGAAACTCAGTGCGTACAAGCATATACCTCTCCCTACTTTAACGATTTACATTAATAACTAGTTGGCACCCATCATTTAACTATGATAAATGATCCAGATCCATGCTCAAGTCAAGCTTGAACCAATTTATCTACGTCCCCTCGGGGCGGTGCGATGGTTAAGGCATGGGAGCTTGCCACATGAGGTCTAGAGGTCAAATCTCGGCACGCTCGAGCATATACCTCCTCTATTTCTTAACCATTTGTACTTATGGCTAGTAATCACCCGTGAAATAGATCGATGGCCTTTTGCCACTTGAACCAATTTATCCACGATAGTTACTAATAAATTTGCATATTCTCTTGTCGCACTCTACTGCTGTGGTAACAATAGAATAATTAAAATTGAAAGCAATATAATTCTTTAATTTTTTTAAACAATTATGAGTGATTGTTGTGGGATCGCGGTATAATTTGGGTCGGAGTAAACAGTCAGAGACAGCCCAGAGGTCGTCAGTTGTGGGCAGGTGGCCAGGCTACTAAGCGCCCAGCAAGAAGGTCTCGAGGTAGCCTCAGGATGGCCTCGGGCTGTATGCTTCGATCTAAACTACAACTTAAATAGAAAAGTAAACCTAATAAAAAAATCACAACCAATTATAATTCGATTACAATTGTAATCCAACCGTAATTATACGTGCACTAGAAGATCGTCTCTTTTTTTAATAGATTCTCTTCCCTCTAATGCAGAAAGTGAATTTTGACAAATTTGAATTTCTCTTTATCATCCAATGCTTACTAGACAAGCACAATTTTTAAATTTATCCTATTCATTGATTATGAAAAATGCTAAACATTTATTTTTAAAAAATGAAATAACAATCTAATAAACTTATGCAATAAAATTTAAATTTTAGGATGACTTGACATTTCACACGGGTTGATAATTTCTTTTTTAAATCACAATCAATGTTCACTTCAAATTAGTCAAATTATAAACTCTTGATTGATACACTTCAAAATTAGTCAGTTATAAACTCTGGATACAATATAAAAAAAACACAATCGAGCGCATGAAACTTCGATAATGTTGTCACTAAATACATCTGGCACATTAGTTTCATTAAAGTCGTAAAATAATAAATTAACAAATTTTTATATCACACAGAGTTTAGAAAAAGGACAAAAAACGAAATTACCACTGATGAAATGTGTATTAATTTATACCAAATCTGATTAAATAAATCAGGATGGACTCAAATGTTTTTTATTAAAGAAAAGCATTAATAAATAATAAAGGATGCCCTTTTTGTAATGCATCAACCTCTGATTCTTTCTATATGAAACCCATCCTTGGTAATTCCCGGCATAATATCCTGCTATGTTATCACTCACCTAAGTTACTCAGCGTGATTATTCTTGTAAATCAATGGAGGAAATCTAGTTCCAACAGAAAGAGAATGACATAATGTATTAATGTTCCACGATTTTACAAGTAAAAAAAGCTATGGTCGTTTCCAACTCAAGAATACAAAACACCCAAAGAATAGCCCAAGTATCCACCCACTATACAAAATAACATAACCTACAATTCCACCATACAAGGGAAGGGAAAGAAGAAAAGAGGAGAAAACAAAAATGGGAAGCACTAACAAATCCTGGCTTTCCTGCCAACGCTTATTTGCGTCTTTGCCGATAGTATGCCGGAGAGCCTACAGTCTGCTGCCTCCTGTAACTTGGAGAACCAGCAGGTCCTTGGAGTGAAGAAAAAGCAGATTTTTGGGGCCCTGGATGACTTGTTGGATGAAGAGAAGCCTCCATAAAGCATACTATATTTAAACGAGTCCTTTCCAGTTCCCCCTCTAGTAGCTCCGAACTAAATTGCTGTGCCAATGCCTGGAAAAAAAACAAGCGACACCAAAACCTTTAATAACTTAGATTCCATTTGGTGCAACCAATAAAATTAATTACATATCAACAATGAAGATGAAGAAATTATCACTTGAAAGTAAATAAAATATCTCGCTCATCAAAAAAGCAATAAAAAAATACAAGGATGATTTTGAACTAGCAAATATTTAAAAAAAATAAATAAAAACACTAAGAAACTGGTTGGCGTTCTATTAATTAGAAAAGAAAAGGAAAGACAAGTGAGCATTTACTATAGGAGACTGATGAGGACATTTGCCAAGTAAAATACAGGTTTAAGGAGTATATATTAGAATAAACATGCACATAAAAAAATCAATAGCTTAGATATCCATGAAATCGGTCAACTGTAGACCATTTAATCAAGGCAAATTTATAAGGAATACGTTGTGCAAATGCATAACCTAAAATTCAGTAAAAACATGGTTACTATGAACTCCGGCTTCAACTGTCATGCCTTCTGCCAGAGATTGTATGTTTCTAAAGGTAGATTAATTTTTGTACAATATGCCATACTCTATGAAGATTGAAAGTTCCATGGAAAAGCAAGTGAGGATAAGATTTTCGAGTTATCTCAATCAAGTTCAGCCACAGATTCATTGTGAACTTTAGTTAAAGATGCCACAATATAAGCAAAAGCAGCAGCATGTGACACGAAGCCTTACAATGACTTTCTGCAGAAAGATTATAGCACCAATATTTGTTGTCTAAGAATTGTGCACAATGAAAATTGTGGTCATTATTCAAATTGAGAAGTGAAAAAAGAACATACAAGTAAGTCATCTGGAGAAATATTGGACTGTCTGTCGTCAGCCATGGCATCTTCACTCCCGCGAGTTGATCTACGCTGGTGCCCTGGATTTTCGGAAGGCTCAGACACACTCTCACAAGCTTTATCTAAAAGCAATCCTTGCAAGTTCTTCAAAGCTTCATGAGCTTGGGGTGAGAAATAAACACTCAAAACAGTTTCAAAATACTCAAGCTGCAAAAGATTTAAGATAACTCCTTAGAGAGAAATTTCACAATTCAACTGTAGATTTTCAAAAGAATATTTTATTCAAAATGAATTCAGTTATAAGTACCTCAATCATTAGCTGACAGAAACCATTTGTATCCAGCACTTTCAAATCTTTATTTTTATTTTCATTGAAAAGGCTAATAAAAGTGTCAATCAAGCCTTCCACTAATATGCCTAGTATCTTCTCCAACAAAGGTTTTGCACCATTGGAGACCTGCATACACATAAAACTTCCATTTAGCTTATGCATGTTTAAAGAAACTAGACTAAGTATTATTCCAGATACCCCAGAATTTGAAGGTATAACTACTCCGACTGTACACAAGATTAAACAAGACCACAGCCAAATGACAAGATTAAGATATTCTCTTCAAAAATCATTCAGCAATGGAGTTTTGTGAAACCTTTAACATGAATTTTATCAATTATACTTAGTATTGACAAACACAGTTGAAAAGTTGCTATTTGCAGCTTCTAAAATAGTGCCATCAGAAATGACTAATAACATGTTGAAAATAATTCAATATTTCCTATTATTGTTTCAATAGTAGTTAGATAGAATTAAAGATGGGGAAAAAATCAAATAAACATCCAATTCTATTAGTATTTGGCTCCAGAAAAAATAAAGGAAACCAAATCAGGAAGTGCGTTTTCACAACACAAACAAAAAAAGGAACCATCATGAGATTCAAATGTTGACATACAGACATGAAGGATACGAGAAAAAAAAAATTTAAAAATTCTTCCAATATTCTTGAATTGTGTGCATCTTGCTTCTTGTTTCCTTGTCATTTTATTCTAGAATTGTACCATTAAAGGATGATATAATGATATTAAACAAAATTTCTACCGAGTTTCACTAAGACATAAAGAAAGAATAAGCAGAAGAGTTTTAAACAAGAGTGTAACAAGAACATTGTTGAACCTCTGCATGTACTCCCACAAGGATGTGCAGCAAATCAATTGTTGCATCTCGGATACCCTACCACAGAATGCAGCCATTAAGATATTTTCCTTGAGGATGAAAATGAATCACCAGTTGGAATGTTTAGTTAATGAGTAGTTCAATCTAACTTTTTACCTTGACAGTAGGTGCACCTCCCCATTGAATGCCAGAACCAAAAAGATATATCTGAGCAGCATCCCTGATTAAATCTGACTGTTTGATGGCAACAAATATTAAATTAACTTCCAGCTGCATTTCTGACTGTTTGATTTTTATTTGGTAATTTTCAAACGGTAATATTTCCTTGTTAAATAATTATGCATGACCAATCAGCAAATCATGTCTATTACCATTTCACATGAAATAAAAATAATGAGAAAACAGATTTCTAACAAGATCTTTATTTTCGTTTGCAAAAAGAAAGAAAATTCAGCACCTTAGCACATGTATATTGTCCAAGTACTTTCTCCTCGAGTGCAGAAAATGATGTCACTAGGTCTCGCATGTCGGCATTTTGTTCATCATCATCCCTGGAGTTATCAGAGAATGAGACAGAAAATGAAATTAAGCTATAAGAAGAACATTAATATCAAGTAGTTTTGCTAGTTCTAACTATCTAGTGTCAACTACATGAACTTTATGGCTCTATTTGAGGACACATGTTCGAGTCAGCAAAATGCAAGGTAAGCCTGCATACAATAGATCCAATGTGGTCCCACCCTTCTCCGGAACCCGCACTAGCAGGAGTTTCGTGCACCAGACTATCCTTTATTTCTAAAATACATTTTACTGAAATCCTTTCCAAATTGAAGCGATCTTTGAACAGGAGGGAGAAACCAGAACTTGGCAGGAGAGATGGAGCACTTAATGTGCATATTTGCTATTGAGTTAGCTGGCTACACACAAGACACTGATACAGCAGGAAGATTGGCAGTGGACAAGCAAAATTGAATATGTAGCTTATGCTAACCAAGCAAACAAAAACATGGATAAGAAATGTTTAATTGGAGGAAATTTCATTAGTAAATTAAAAATTCTGACTGGCTCAGTTAATCTTGCATGTTCTGGCATTATTTATTGAACATGAGTTTCCAGGATCGATTTAAAAACTATCCATTAACTTGAGATTAAACACACACGTACACACACATTTCAACCTTTGATGTGAATATGCATCATCATCCGAACAATGTGTCTATTTACTTAGGGTGATAGATTTCCTATGTCCAGAAACGAGACAGGATCTGCTTTTGTTTCCATTGTTTACCAAGAACGAAAATGTGGCAGGAACAGGAGGGCTTTATTACAGAAGCCAAAATTGGGCAAAAAGCTTCCACCCAAAGTTGCACACAATTGGCACAAAACTTCCACCCAAAGTTGGGTGGAAGCAAAATTCAAGCAATGGAAGCAGAGAGTGAAAGACATTAGCGCCCTTGGTTTGTCGAAATTACTCTCCTATATATAAACCTTTTACCTACTCAACAAAAGAGCCCTTGACAGATCTTGTTTCTCTGTGCCCTCTCTCTGCCAGACTTGTTCCACAAACAAGGGATGGAAAAAAGTGTTCTCCTTCCATCATTTGAAATACCCAATCAATGCATGACTCACTTCCATTTAAGAACAATGTCAAAGCTAAACTGACTAAAGAACTTTTCCCCATAAAAATGGTGACAAAATAACTTCCAAGCATAAAGTAAATCAAATTTTGAAGAATACTTCGTGAGTTACTATCATACCTGTGCTGTAGCCACACATGCTTGTACCTATTGTACAGAATATGGGAAAGCTCATCTTTGCAGTGTCCGATGTTACTTAAAACAATAAGTATCTTCTGGTGGAAATCAGAAGTAGCAGCAGCACAACCACCATATGAAGTAGGTAATTTGTTCTCAATATTGTGCAGATACCCATTTTGAAGAGGGCTATTCTCTTTATTTGATCTCCGTTGAGAAAGTTCACTACCAATTCGCTCAAGATAACCTGAAGCACTTGCACAATGGCCAAAAAAATTATGATCATAAATAGAAAACAAACTATCACATTTATCTTACAATAATGATGGGACATACCTGCAAAATCCAAGAAAGAGTTCAGAAATGCAAGTCTTACTGATTCTTGAATTTCTTGAATATGTTCAGAGACGTGCTGGTACTTCATTGTTTCATTTCTCAGGCTCTCAATCAAACTAACAGAAAAATAAAATAAAACTTCTAAGGAAAAATCATAAGAAACAATTTGTATTTCAGATTATTTATTTCTGCACAAACATATTTAGCTCTTCACTTTGATGATCAAAGAAAGAAAACGGCCAGTCTCAGTGTACGAGGCTACTGCAAATGCAAGGTATATAGTCTGAGGGAATTACAATGTCTTGAACCATGGTCAGGTAAGTGACAAGCTGCCTTGTTGCATTTTTCCATGATCCCAGCAATCATTCCAACTAAAAAAAATTGCCCTAATCAGTAATTTCAATTGTTTCATTATCATTTCATGTTTTAGTTCCAATACTACCCAAAATACGCAAGATCAACTTTACCGCATTCACTATATTTTGATTAACCATTGCTATATAAATATTAAAATTTACTACATCAACAATCTTGATTAGACATGTAATACAACAGATATACAGATATCATAAACAAACAACAATCAATCATGAAGATTAGTTGAGATGCCAATAGTTTATCAGTTATCAATGAAGCATCATTTAACCAAAGGGAAATGATGATACTTCCTCTCACTCAAGATAAACAACTTACTTGTTAATACGGTCCATAGATGATATAATTGTTGCACGAAACGCAAGGGGCAAGCAAGAAATTGCATAAGGAGATCTATTACGCTCTAGAGTAGTTAAAGGATTCCACATTTCATCTGGAGAAATCTCCTTGGTAGTTGCCCTCATCCAAGTGCAGAGCCTCAAGATGTAAATCTTTGTAATGTCAAAGTAGAGGCCATGCGATGCTTTAACTGTAAAGAACAGGAGAAATGTAATATTACCCATCTGCAAGCTAACACAGTAATTTAAATAAAAAATAATTGAATACCAGCAGCTGGTGGGGCAGATTCTTTTCCTTCTAATGCCTGACATGTTTTAGCAATCTCCTTTATAGCATCGCTCATGAAAGGCCGCAAAATGTTTGATTCGTCAAAATCTCGGAATGTACTTTGGACCTTCAGTATAAATCCCAATATGAATCATCTTAAACGTAGATCATATATTGAGCAGATTAAATGATATTAGGTCAGGTGCGGCATCAATAAATATCTTGGAACAGAAATCAAATTCGTGCACCAGCATTGTATATTTGGTTCACATAAGGAAACCCCTAATTACAGTCCTATAACAAAACTCAAGAATATTAACTCTATTGCATCCTTAAATACTCAACTAGAATTCCACTGGTTGACATGAGAATTCAGCTAAAAGCCTCAATATCCCTAGGCTTAGTATATGTGGAATACCATAAGTCAAATAGCATCCTGTACAGAAAATCTGGGGTGCAATATTCTTGCACATGGAACACATCCAATTCACACTATTATGAGATCATGTTGTTCATGTTCCTAAATTTCCATTATATCACCGAACAATGGATACTCTTAGACTTCCTTTCCTAGAATACATGTCAAACAGTAAAAGCTTGCTTTCGTAGTAGTTCAATCACCATTATTCCTAAATCCTAATGTACATAGACAACAGTAAAAGTTTGTTTCCTATATCTAGTTTTACTCATTCTTATGGTGCTGGTTAATAAAAATTCCAACACTAGTTCTAGTGTTGTATCAGACTAGACATTGTAAATCATAATCTAATGCTGAAAAAACAACATTAAGGTGTACATTTCATCCTTGAAAAAAGTCAATTTATGGAAGAGGATAATACTCCATCCATATGCCAAGGAACAAAACATGAGCATCACACAATCACTCTATTAGCCTTGGTCTGAGACTCCGGAAACTTCACACTTACAAAAGTCATTAAGGGGAGGAAGAGGCATCAACCTTAATCATTAATGAGACGTTAGGGATGCAAATAAGGATGTGAAAGTCTTTAATCATACCTTTGCCTCAAACGCAGCAATAGTGCAATGAATCATTACTGTAACCTCCTCAAGAGCATGAGTTGAATACTTAATATCACCAGATTTCTCATCATTCTTACTAGAGGGAGGTTTAGAGGTTGTATCTGTATCAAGAACCCCGCCACCAGTTGTCACCTGGAAAAGTAACCAATATCTCTAAATCATCCATGAAACAAAGTATTTCTTGAAATCATATAACTTTATGCTGTCTAAAATTTAATAAAATGTCTTCTCATATATTGTTCTAACAAAGATTGCCTCGTCGATTATGGCATAAGGATTAACGAGTTCAGAGAGTTTTGCATTTGTGTTGAGTGAAATTATCAGCAGCAGCAGCCATGTTTGTCCCATCTATTTGGAATCAGCAACTTTTGTGAAAGAGGCAAACTTTTTCTTCTTTTATTATTATTATTTTTTAAAAAAAAAGAGTACAGTAGAAGTAAAAGAAGACTTTTGGAAAGAAAAATCTCAGATACTCAACAAAATGTACTCAGAAAAGGGTTAAAAAGTAAGCATCTTATCATCTGATTCTTGAAACACATTGAAGGATATATGAATAGCAACCACAGAAATACCTTAGCTTGCAAGGGAGGAATAACCTTGCATTTCATATTTCAAAGGTTAAAGCACTACTAGGCATTCAAGGCACAAAAATATGATTTTACATCATTTACAATGAATGATATACTAAAATACCTTGGCAAATTTTCCACTGAAAACAGATATGGATAGTCTCCAAAATGGTGGTATATGATGGATTAGAACAGTGTTTAACATATGGATGTATCTTCCTCTCAAAATATCCATTTCTTCCCCAAGTAGATGTGACTCTAGTTCAGAAGAGTCATCCAAGGACACCTCTGAATCTAGCTACAAAAAAAAAAAATTCATGCCAGTAAAACAAGTCAAAATCTAACTCACAACTAAAGATAAAAACAGATAAATAGAGAATGTGCACGTTCTAAAATTGAGTTTGAGATGAGACAAAGATTATGTGCTCACATCAGAGAACAAAGAATTTTTGGATTGTGGCCATCCAATTATCAATCAAAGTTGTCGAACAACCATTAATTGGGATTATAAGTAGAAAACAATTAAACATTTAGGAAGTAAATAAACATGCCATCCAAGTATTTATTTTTCTACCACCCATCCTAAAAGTAGAAAATTATCCTTCTGATTTGGGGATGCTAATCTGATGAATACCAATTTACTCGAGTCTTCTTGAAGTTGCCTCCATCTTGCATCATACTTGAATCTCTCTCGAAACTTCTTATGCAAGATTTCCATTTGAGCCTCATGATTTGAAGTGCACTTTTCAAGCAAATTTTTAATCCTCCGATTCTAGAAAAATGGGGGGACAATCACAATCACAAGCCTTGTCATAATTTAAACCAACAATTAACAAAGAAAGAGAATGGTGCTAAATCATTTTCAGGTTAGTGTCCTTGCATAAGAGATGCAGACCTGAATGCTAAGATATCGCCAGACAGGATCTGAACTAGGCTCCAACTCCAAAAGCAGCCTAACAATGTTCTCAAGCTAGAAGAAGCATATGAAGTAACCAAAGGTAAGATGCAATGGAAAACAGTTAATTGAAATTGCAAAGGTATTAAATACATGTAACCAGACGTTTCATTCTCAAATCTAAGAATCACAGTACTGAATGGCAGACAAAGTGGAACATAATCGTGTGTGTATATATAACATTAGCAGCCTCTTTTTCTAACACCTAAAATAGTGCCATATGCTAGCAAGCTCTTGCACAGAGATCAAAAGAGAAAACAGTAAAAAAACATAATCGTACAAGACAGTTCATAAGCTAATGCTACAACTAAGTTTAGGAGGAAGACAAGATGGGGACACACAAGTAATGTATTTGCTTCAAATTGAGTTACTTTGCTTCCACATTAGGAACCATGATTAGATTACTTATTTTCAAAAGCAACATTATATTACTGCACAACCATTAAATCTATACAAGACACAATACAACAGACAGGAACTGAATTTGCATTTTCCTCCTAAAAATTTATTTCATGTCTTCTAAAAGTAAAAGGCTGGAAAGAGCAAACTTACATCAGTTAAGTCAAGCTCTGGATCTTCCATTGATTTGTAAAGCATCATTCTAAATTCTTGCATTACCTTTTCTACTTCCTCAAGTACACGTTTCAGTATACCAACCTACAAATGAGGCCACATACCAATTGAGAACTACAAAGTGGCAATTTCACTATCCATTTCAGTTAAGAATGATAAACTATGTTCCTCAAGAACAATGTGGTGAAAGCCATAAGATTTCCCACAAATGCCCATAAAGCTTACAATTCTAAATTCCAAACATGGAGGACAACATCTATCTTCTCATTAATACGATGTTAATCTTCCTTTTCAATATATCAACATATAAATAATAAGAAATCATTTTACAAGATATTTGAAATGTTAACAATGAGTAGGTTAGTATTTCTGAGGCACCCCAAGAAGAAACAACTTAACATGAGTGGAGGTTTGTGCCTAGACTATTGCCAACCATGAAATAGTACAGAATTTCCAAGCATAAGTGAAGGAATCATATAAACAGTGATTTTACCGTTTTCAATAAAGCACCAGAACAAATCCATAAACTTTTATAGCCCTTGGAAAAGAATGAGATATGCAAGTGTTTTTAATAACATAAGTTCTTTCAGTATAATTAATGTTGCCTAAAGAATCAGCAGACACAGTAAACCGATTACAAGTGCTTCTATATGACACTGCTTATGAATGACACCACCTAAATTATAGCTAAATGAAAATCGTTACTCAAGTAATTTCCAAAGTAGAACATAATGGCAATAGAGATGAGAATGAGTTATGGTATTCCTAGTGGAAAGATCAGAGTTTATTCAACCATGTAAGATGATGTAATTTTCCAGTTATGAAGAAAGAAGGCAGATGCCCAACAAAATGAAGATCCATTTTTTGAGTTAGTTACTAAATCCAAATGGGAGATAGTAATCAGAAATATACCAAACATCTCCTGAAGATGTGTGGTTCATTTAGAAAGCCATTTCAAGAAATCTAAGAAAGAAAATAACAACATACATGAGAAGGAAGGACGATTGACTTCGCTTTCCTATACTCTCTAACTGCTAAATCATATTCGCCCTTGGCAATGCTCCCACGAATTGAACTTGGCAGATTAAAAAGAGTCCGAAACCTCTGAAGCATTCCTTGAACTGATCTAATTTTCTCTGCTTGCACCTATTTATAATCACATAAGTAAGAAGTCCTTCTCAAAGCAGAAAAATAAAACAATACAAACCTTTCTATTCCTGAATCTCACTTATTTACCTGCCTCTCAAATAAAGGTTGAAATGCACGGTTTGCAACTTGGCTGATTTTTTGGGTGGATTCATGCAATCGAGCAGTGCCTGCACCTTCTGGATCCTCCTCTATCTGCCTCAGCTTAGACTGGATATCTGCTTGGCACAGTTAACTTCTAAAGATAATCTTGACTATCTAATGATAGGAAAGAACTTTTTCTTATGAAAATTTTATGCATGAGAAACTAACTGCATCAAAATTGTGATGAATGAATGGTATTGTAAAATACCATCAATTGTAGTCTTGCAAGAGATAAAGCAATCGAAGTTTTCTTTCACCAATTGTTTCTTTTCTTGAGTTCTGCCTTTGAGATCAGCTTTTAATGTAAGGGCCCCAGCTTCTAAATCAGCTGCACTTGTATCTTGGTGAACCCGTGACAAAAAGATCTTGGGATCAAAGTTCGGAGAAGAGTACGTTACTTTATCTGCAAAAAGAAAAAACTAAAGGAATCATGTCAAATTATAGTAATCAAGTGTGCAAAATCAAATTATCAACTACAACTAGTGATTCAAATAGGCTCATAGATGTCAGAACCTAGAATCATGATAATCCACATTCCTATCATCCGCATGAAATGTTTTGGATATACAAGATTGATATGATATATAAGAACCAAAAATATTAAAGAATTATGACTTACAACAATTTGATATGAATTCATGTTATATGATTCTAAGGAAAAGAAAAAGAAAATTCATCTGAAATTAAGCCCAACCCAAACCATGGAAATAAAAATCAATCCATCATTAAGAACGGAGATGGTAAAAGCTGAATATTTGATTCCAAGACAAGTGAGAATGTAAAGAAGAGAGTTAGAGTCAATGGTCGCATAAGAGAACCACAAGGAGACTTAGAGGCAACAACAAGAGTGGTGTCAATAATGCTCCACGGTAACTGAAAAGACAATCAAAGACAAATAATAATTGTCACGTTTAGACCCATAGAACCATAGTAAGTTGTGAGAAAGAAGTGCACGGTGTCTTGACTCTTGCCACATCAAAGTCAGTTTCAGAAGAAGTTGGTGGAAAAATATATAGTTGTTCATTTCATTTAGAGAAATTGTAAGGAAATTTTCTTATCAATGTGAAACATGAATTTACATTTTTCCCACAAGTAATGATTAGCATTCTCCAATAAGCATATTAGAGTATCAAATAGAAAATTGCATTGTTTTGTGCTTAGTATTGAAGTATTGTCTCAAGCAAGGATTGAAATTTCGGTGCCAAGCCAGCGAAACATTTCGTTCCGCCTACCGACCGGCACCGGCACCAATCCTGCACCACCAGACCGGAGTAGCGCCGCCCGCAGCATCACCAGAATGGCGTCGCAATGCACGCGGCCGCGCAGGAAGAG
>JBAMIE010174242.1:0-27213 GCA_037177295.1 Kaempferia parviflora | reverse complement strand
CATATGTCAAGTATCCGATCAACGTGACTCACTTGGACTTATCGTCTCGTGCCAAGTGTCCGATCATCGTGACCCACTCGGACAGACGAAACACCAGGAGTCCAGTCAACCTTGATCCACCTGGATTTCTCCTACCTGGCTTCACTCACTAGGACTTACCAATTTGCCTAGCTTCACTCACTAGGACTTTTCATTGCTCGGCTTTACTCACCGGGACTTTCACTAAACTTCACTCACCTAGATTTTTCCCATATGCCTGGCTTCACTCACCAGGTCTTTCACCAGGCTTCACTTACCTGGATTTCTAACACCTAGCTTCACCTAGGATTTCTATTGCGCAGCTTCACTCATTGGGACTTTCATCTGCCTGACTTTAGTAACCAAGACTTTCAACACCAAGTGTCCGGTCAACACTGATCCACTTGGATTTTCTTTTTCTGCCAACCTTCCAGTTGGACTTGCCCTTGCCTAACTTCCAATTAGGACTTTCCAGTCAAGTATCCGGTCAGCATTGACCTACTTGACTTTTGTCCGACAATCTCCTAGATAGACGATTGCACATACAATCTCCATCTATTGTCAAACATCGAAACACAAGCTTGACTCACTCAAGCTTAGTCAAACTGGTTAAATTGATCCAAGGACGATTGCTCCAACAATCTCCCCATATCCTTTCAAACATCAAAACTGAGACTCAAGCTTGACTCATTTTAAGCTTAGTCAACATGGTCAACTTGGCCCACAGACAATTGCACCAACAAACGATGTGTACGAGGATTCTCCACCTCCGATAAAGGAGATTTCATTTAGAGCTTCATTTGCCTTAGAGTAGTGATCCTCTGATCGTAATCCAAGTGAATCTCTTTGTCTCGTACTCCTTTTCTATTTTTGTTTTAATTACTTAAACTGTGTTTGGTTAAGTTTAATTGTGCACGAGAAAGGTATTTATTGTAATTGCATATTAAATTCCTCCGTTCACTAGCCCTACACGGTCCAATAGTTGGTACTTGCATGAATGTTTGCTTCAATAGGTCTTGGGGTCAATTTCTAGCAGATGCAAAATGTCTCGTTGTGTGTCTGACCTCCCTCATGCAAAGGACAACTGCGCTAAAGCAAAATATCCCTCGTGATTTAATTGCATGTGTCTTACAATGGAACTGACGATACTAAGTGTCTTGGGGCAACGATAAATAACAATGTCCCATAGATTAGGGGTTGTGGGGTTAATTCTAGTGGGTGCAAAATGCTCGTTGGGTGTCTGACTTCCCTCATGCAAAGGATCGTTATACTAGGACAAATACCCCCAGTAATTTATCCCCTTCTAGAGAGTATGGAGCCTCCCTAGAGGGGTCGATAAGGTGATGACTTCACCTTTTACTCTAATGAATTAATGATAAATAACAATCTCATACAATTGTCGTAGGACCTACGATGCTGGCTGTTTGGGCTGAACAATATCACCTTTTACTCCAATGAATTTTAAATAACGATCAATGGGGAAGGGTTCGAGTCGCGGCTATGCCAAATAACCCTCCTACTTAGGGGATCGCTCTAGAGGAGCCAATAAAGTGACGACTTCACCTTTTGCCACCATGAATGATAAATAACAGACCTTGGGGCAATAATGCAACGACAGAGCGCATTCTCATTTTTCTAGATATTTAAGGATCGAGTTACAGTTTCAATAAATTAACAGATGAATTTCTCTTAATAAGTAATTGACCTAAGAACGCTAAGCTGATGGGCCGCCCATTGTGAGCGCTTCTCGATTTATCTTGGTGGCTAGTAAAAAATTTACATAGGGTCAGATCGATCATTCCAAAATTAATTAGTGTTAGCTGGATAGTGAATGCCAACTTAATAAAGGAATGATAAATAACAGTCAACTTTACGAAAACGAAGTAAAAAAAAAAAACAAACTCGAATATTTAAAGAAGAACGATATAGATAAAATGACTTTTACTGAACCGCATAGATAAATTTTTAAAATTATCAAATCATGTAGGGTAGTTTATAAATGATCAAATCATGTACCCACTTTCATTTTACCCCTGTTACTATTCCCAATCGACTTACTTTTTTAATCAGTCGAATCGATTTTATTTTTTAGGCGGTTTTGACCAATACATGTTCAAAATTCCCTTCTTTCAATATATTTGGTCAAGTTAATGTTTGATAGCATTTTTAAAATCAAGAGAACTGGACGAACACATATGAACTAATTTTATGTCATTCTGATGTCTCTAGGTCCACAACCGGTTTCAGTCAAAATTAGCTGATGGACCTAGAGACCTCAGAATGACATGAAATCAATTCATATATGTTTGTCTAGTTTTTCTGATTGTAAAAATAATATCAAACATCAATTTGACCTACTATATTGAGAGCAGTGATTTTTTGAACACGAATGTATACGAAAAATTAATTCATATTCAAAAAATCATTGCTCTCAATATATTTGGACAAATTTATATTTAATAGCATTTTTACAATTAAAAGAACTAGATAAATACATAAGAACTAGTTTCATATCATTTTAAAATCTCTAGATCCATCAACCAATTTTAACTAAAATTTTTTATGTTAAAAAAGAGAGTTGGTACCCAAGTGAGCACGTACCCTATTATAGTTTTACTTCCAACTCTAACAGTTCATACATGATGTTCCTTCAAGATGTGACAGTTCATAAGGACACCACGGTGACCTTGTATGTTTATACATATTTTAATAATATATATTTATCCATAAGGACACCACGGTGACCTTGTATGTTTATACGTATTTTAATAATATATACCACGGTGACCTTGTATGGTTATACCACAGTGTTGCCCCATATAAATAGGGATCGATTATAATGTCCCATTAATTACCTCCTACGAACGTTGTTGGACAAAATCCTCCATAATTTACTCCCTACAAAAAATATGAGGCCACTCTATAATGACCACCAAAAGGAACGTTTTTCCGGATAAAAGAGGTAATCTGATTTGTTATTTTAAATGGCGATATAAGATTGGAATATTTTTTTAATAATTAATCAAAAAAGAACATCTACAATTCCGAAATGTTTATGATTCAGAAGAAAAGGATGCATTTTACTAAAAATAACAAGATGTTGTCATTCACAATCTGTTCCAAATATCCAAGAGAGCTTTGCTGTTTTTGTTGAGTACAAAAGTTGTACTAAAAAATAATATGGAAAAAAAACAAAGTTAGCAAGGGAGACGTCATACAAGACGATTTGATTTGCAGTCACGGGGATTCGGACGACTAACACATCCACAACCTGCAAAATCAGCCTGGAGATAGTGGTATATCATATATCGCGGTTTCTCTGACTAATCATAATGTGACTACTTCATGGTTGAATTCCAATTTGAGGAAGTCTTACTCCATAAGTGCGACCAAGATGCCACACTTCGGACCCCTCGGCAAGGAGCGAGTGGGGTTTTAAAAGCCTGTCGAATACACCTATCTGTACAAGTGCACACCTTCCTTCCCACTCTCAACCGAATCCAAACCCTTCATTTGCTTCATGGATAGCCAGAAATAACCTCTCCTGCAACTGTCCTTTTGAGGTGTACTCAGGCAGGTCCAATTGGTTGAAGCTGCACAAGTACAATGTACAAAGACCATAAGATAGACTTCGGATAGAATTCACATGATCAGTAAACCACAAGAGATAACAAAACAAAAGAGAATGAACAATGTCAATCAGAGAAAAAAATGCAACTCATTAATAGTAGATTTGTAGATGAATATGTATATTTAAGTGGGGCTAATCCCAAGCACACTGGATTGGCTGTTGGTTAATCACTTATTCCGTCACCTATAATGGACAACTAGCTATCCTTGACAGCAAACATACATCTACCTGGCCTAGCGATACCAACAAAGAAATTCCACAACAGAATAAAATATATTTATTATGATTATAAATTTATTTATATCAACTGGCAATAAACTTCGTCATGGCCCATCCCCAAATACAGATATAAGAGGAGGAATGTGCTAGGTTGTCAGCCAGTATAAAAGATAGACAAATAATATGTTTAGATTATCAAACTATTAAACTAATATTAGGTTATTCATTGGAAGGAAGTCGTTATGGGTCTGACTATAATGTCTTGGCAAAGACCGCTACATCTCAATCACAACTTAAGTACAGTGTTAAATATATAAGAGTTCTCACATTCTAGATGGATAAGATATTATAATAATACTGATTGTCTTGGATTTTGAACATGAAATGTGAAAATGCGCACCGGCAAAGCATTAGAGATAGTAAATATAATGATTGGGAGAATAATTAATAATTTGGGTTTACAAAAGAAAAAATGAGTAGATAAGAAGCCAAAGATGATAAAGAATTTCAAGTTATGATACACAAAAAATAAAATGAAAATGGAATAGGTATTATTGTATATAGTTTATTAAGGGACAAAACAGTAAGAGTAATTAGGTAGAAAAAGAAATTACTAATGTAATTAATATATATGCACCTCAAGTTAAGATTAAATGAAGACATCAAACATATGAGATAGTACAAAAAAGAAATTAAGATAAATGAGAAGAAATGAAGGAAAATTTATATTGGATTTCGTGATAACATATGAACTTATAATAACTAATATATTTTTTTTAAGACGAGACAAAAACACCTAGTTACGTTCAAAAGTGGAAATAATAAGTCACAAATTGACTTTCTTATGATCTTCTTATAATTAGGAAGAGGGGTAGAAAAATTTATAGATTGAACGCAAAGTATCTTTAGGGTGAGGACAAGAGCACAAGTTTTAGGAGAAATACATGTGAATATGTAGTAGCAAAAAAAAGGCCAAGAAAGCATCGAGTGAAGTCAAGGATTAAGCTTTTGAATGCCCTTATACAAAAGAAGAGAAAAATAACATCTATACAATAACGAAAGCTAGAGAGAGGAAAACAAACGATCTTTCTCAAATAAGATGCATCAAAGATGAAGTCAAAAGGGTACTAATGAAGGATGGAAAAAATAAAAGAGTGATTGAAGAGATATTTTCATCAAGTTTTAGAGCTTAAGAAATTTAAGTTGATTATAGAAATTTAAATTTTTATCGAAACTTTAAATGGGATGCAAAATGAAAAAAAAAAAAACAATTGGTTTAAATGATATTCCAATAAAAGTATGAAAATGCCTAGAAGAGCAGGGTATTAAATGACTTATGAATTTATTCAATTTTGATATTGAAAAAGAACAAAATGCCTCAACAATGGAGGATAAGTACTCTAATCCCCTTATGAAAACAAAGATGTACAAAATTGTGCGAATTTTAAGGGCATTAAGCTAATGAATCATACCATGGAAATTTAGAAAAGAAAGAAATAAAGAGACCAAGGTGATCGAAAATTAATTTGGATTCATGCATGAAAGTTGGCAATAAAAGCTATATATTTTTTCAAACAATTGATTAAAAAGTATCAAGAAAAGAAGACTTATATAAGGCATTTATTGACCTAAAAAAAGCTTACACAAGATTATTGAGAGAAATTATATAGAGCATTCTAGAAAAGAAAAATATTACTATAATATTAAAATAATTAAAAATGTCTATAAGGATGTAATGACAAGAATGAAAATTTTAAGCAAAGTAACCGAAGTGTTTCATAAAGATAAGGTCATATCAAGGATCAACTCTAAATTTATATACTTTTATACTAGTCATGAATGAACTCAGTATACACATCCAAGATGCATTACAAGTTTAGTCGTAGTAGATGTAACAAGGTAATTTGTTAGGATAAGAGATAACGAGTTACATGATCTAGATTTGTTTTTCAAAATAATTGAGAGATTGATTGTGATGTTTTATATAGAATAAAAGAAGAAAAGCGTAAGGTGTTCTTTATGATAGGAAGATATCTCTAATACGTAAACGAGAAGTTTTACAAAATAATAGTTAGAATTGTTATGTTATATGAAGTTGAATGTTGAGTTATAAATCGAGCACACAAGCAAAAGATGATAAACGCGACGATAAAAAAGTAAAGGTGGATGTACAAGCATACAAGGATGGACATTATAAAAAATTAGAACATTAAAGAGAAAGTCAATGTTGCATTTATTAAGGAAAAATTCTGAAAAATAAGTTTAAGATGGTAACATATACTTAGACTACCAATAAATGCCCCAGTTCGGCAATATGAGACTATGATAAATACACACATTAATAGAGAAAAATGGCCAAACAAATATTTGGTCACAATGTTAAAACAAAATAAAATTATAGTAGGAGATCGAGCTCAATGACGTAGGAACATCCATATAGTTGGATAAAGGATTAGTTGTTGTTATATTAGTTCTCTACCAGCAATATCCTATATTTTATACCAAATATACCTACGTAGACTGATCAAAACTTTGCCTATAATTGGATAAAGACAAAATATCCGTGGGGCCGGCACTAAGGAGGCTGTTAAAGTAACGGATTTACCTTTTTTTTAATAAAGACAAAATATGGAGTGGTTTTCTTTCAAAGGAGAATCATAAAACACTCAATAGTGTCTCTTTATCGAGCCTATTTTCTTGTTTTTAAACAAGACATGCTATAATGGGAAAAAATATCATACCAAGTATGAGCTGAAGGCAGATGGTGCGGGCTTCCATATGCCTTGTGAATCTGAAACCGCTGAGAACCTGAGATTCCTTGAAGAGCACTAAATCCTTCCAGTGGCACCTATTAGAGTAAAAGATATTAGGCAAGAAGAACTAAAAAAAAGTCAACTAGTTGAGACATGGAAATGTACAAAAGAAACATTAGATGAGTGTTATTTACAGTAACAAACTGCTTTGAATACAAACAACCATAGAAAATAAAACGCTAAAGAAATTAAGTCATACACACAAAATGAAAATGATGAAGTCATAACGCCTATATCAATGATTGCTTGTTACACGTCTTCATCAGCCTGCATTTATTCCCAACTGTTCGGGGTAGGCAATATCCCCCTCAGACCTTCAACTTAAATTCCTTCAACTATTTGGCTAACTGATAGTTTTAGATGGTGTGAGAAAGTTTAAAGATTTAATATAAATAGGAACAAATTATACCTAATTTTATTCTAACTATTTGATAAATAATTTCTATAATTGGGAATACTCTGATTAATAACAAAATAATCTGATTTAGTATGACAAACAATCTTGCAACAAATCACAATTCACACTATCCATTGTTTTGTATTTAAAACTCGAAAATACAGATTTCATACAATGAAACCCAAAGATAACTTCAAATTTGACACGTTAGCATGCATTTAAGAATCTTATTGACTATCAGCCAGCTGGACAAGAAAGATCAGTGTCAGCCCTTGGTGTGAAACAAGAAATTAGTGTTATACCAAACAATGACATGCCAGACAATAAGGGGAAGCAATGTGCACACGAAACTGTTGGACAAGTATCGTATCGTGGGACACAAACATAATTTGCAGATATGAAACAAACATATATAATTCCACCAAGAAAGCAACAATTATAATTTATAGGGATTTGAAGAATAGCCATGATTACTAGCAAGGGACAGCACAAATATGTTTGTTATCAAATGGTTGGACATCATAGACAGAATCCAGTAAGCTCTTTTCAGGACTTAGAACCAAGAGCCCCTAGGCTCCATACAATGAAAATGAAAGCCTAGGCAAATGGACTCACTTTCAAGCATGGTATTTTCTTGTACATCAATTTGTTTTATACAAAATTAGCAGAAACACATGGTTGCATCACTTGCTTCAAACAAGGCAATCCTACTGGTGCTTATAAGAAGGAAACCACCATACAAGAAAAAATTGGATCCTTTGAGGTCAACTAACACTAGAAACTTAAGCAAAATTTCTTATAAATTATTTGTCAACTACTTTAAAGACAATATTTCATATACAAACAACTATCATTTATCTAGCCAAAGAACCTACCTTTGAGGTGCCAGTTACAAATTGAAGGAATCGGGCCTTGTCCTCTTTGCTGAAGCCCTGAACGACTTCCCAAAACCATTGAATTACAGGGGATGCGTTGCTATAGCCAGAATATTCAGTATTTGCTCTCAGGTCATCCACTGTCACAAGTGAAACAGAATAGGAATAAGAGAAGTGTATCTGAAAAGTATATCTGTGGGAACCCTAAACACATCAAATATCAACTCACAATCAATATCGGGAAGTCCACTTATTAATAATTCTAATTCTTTATCATTGAAAATAGATATTAGATCCCTGGGTATCAACTCATTAAAGCCTTCCATAAATGCATTTATTTGAGGCCTAATTGCAGTGGTTAGCAAATGTTCAGCCACACGATCAACATATTCATGTTTATTTTCTTCAGTGACTCGAATATTTCTCCCACCAGGAATCAACTCAGAATCAGTTACCTGCAATACAAGCATATAAGAACATGTCAGAAAAATATATTAACCCTTAAAACAAGAAACAAAAATATATTTAATGAATTAAAAGGTTCAGGACTTAAGGGGAAACAACTTCAAATATGCAAAAGACGGTCTAAAGTTTCTCAAGTCTCACAGATTTAGTAAAGGACCATAATTCTGACTTGAAAAGAGAAAACTAGCATATAAGTGCACCCAATAGACACGTCATAAATAGGAAAGAGAAATGTATAACAAACAGGCATCTAGTGTATTTTTGTAAGGCCTGTACAAGCTTTTCCACCAAGAATGTATAATATAGTAAAAGATCTAAGCACAAGAAGTGAAGTATATATACGGTTCAGGATAGATTTTGTACATAAAAGGGAACAAACTACAGTGCAGAAAAATTAAAAAACAAGACATAGAATCAGTTTATAATTAAAAGACAAGACCACATCCATTGAACGATTTACTATTGCATATCTTTAGGTAAGCATAGGCCACTCCAAGGGTCCATGTATTTTAGTTAATTTCCTAGAAACTTAGTTTCAAAACAAACAGGTTATAAGATACCTATACTGTACTAACTTAACATAAAAGATAATGGGAGTGCATGATTATAAAGGGAAAGAGAATGGCATTCACCTCAGCCTTTTCATACAATATCAGTTTTTCCTCATCAGCATCCATACTGAAAGTAAGATCCAATACCTCACTTATATCGTTCTGCAATATGGCAAATAAAATAAATGGGAGATCACAAATTTTGAAAAATAGAAGAATCATGAAACATCAAAGAATGAAGATGTTGATGCAGTAAAAGAACACCAAAATGCTCAAGGAACTTCAGGATACCTCAAGCATCCACTTCAGATTTTTATAGTAATCTGGATCAACAGCCTCAATGTCATGATAAGTAACCTTTACACCAAGAATGTGTTTGTAAAATGACCTTGTAAAATGGACATCAAGGAGCTGACTGTCAAAGAGTGCTTTACTGACCTGCAAAATTTGACAATGTTAGTGACCACAACAAAAAAATCTTGAAAAGGATAATAATCAAATCACTCACCACTCGTCCAACAAACTTAAAATATGAAAGATGTTCCGTCTGGTAAACTGAATTGGGGTTTGGCTGGAATGTTGATTCATTGCCAACAGTTGTGAAAAGAAGGGCACCCTTATCAAAAATTACCCGAGAAAGTAACTGATACCATTCCCTGGTAAGTCCACCGGCATCAATTCCTTCTTCACCTTGAAAATGGACAGTTAATTTTCCCTTCAAATCTTGTGGCGAGCGCATTCGCAATTGGTTATATGAGTCCTCCAATATGTAGGCTCTTCTCACTGAAATTCTAACAGGACTGTGATGATGATCATGTTGATGTTTTATTTTTGATCGAAAATGAGAGCGTTTATTGTCAAAGTCAATGTATCGTGGAATTTTGAGCATGAGAGAAAATGACTTCTCAAGCAAACCAGGATTCTGACGAATGAATGAATTTAACAACTTTCTATGCCTCTCCAGGAACCTAACAAAAACAACCTGTTTTTCATCGGTGCTTGTACATGGCCCACAAGATGATTTTTGTGCAGTTGGTGTAGTTGCATCTTCAATGTCAGTTGCCGTGGTAGCAAAATCTTGAACAGTTTCATATTGCCCAGGACGCAACTTTTCACATGTCACAAAGAATGACTCAATATATGGCAAGATGTTTTGGGCACCAACAGAAAGCGGTGGTACTACAACTGTACTCGTCGATGCCAAATTTCCTGAAATAGATTCAGGCTCTGATGGAGGTCCTGAAGAGATCTCAATTTTGCTTATGCAATTGCTCAACTCAAGCCACAAAGGTTCAAGTGCAGAATTTATATCCCATACATGAGAAAGAGCATTAATATGGTCTTTGTCGGGGAATGAAATTGGGTCCTTCTTGTCGTGCAATGCAGCAATAAGAGAGCTCAAAGCCTGCAGAACTCTCAAGATTGCAGTACCATTAATAGAAGATGAGCTGAGAAGTGCTTTCTCAGCATCCTCATACAGGTTAAGTTCATTAATTGCATAAATACTTAAATTTCGCACTGAATTGACAAGCTCTGTAGTAAATAAATGACAATACGCTGGAGCATTGGCCACCACTTTTTTTAAGACCTCGGCAACAAGATTGTATGCATTATCAGATAATCTGCAGAGAAAAAACACTCTAAAACCCCCAAGAAAGTGTACGCTTCATAAACAAGTTGAATCCTTGAGCAGTAATCAGGTTTAATTGGCATTGAAAACACAATCTTTTTGTCTACTTTCATATGGCACAAAATCAAGGAAAATGAGTGTGACATGGCAGGGTAAACCATTATCTCAAAAGCTAAAATCATGAGAAATGCACAGGTTGACATAACATGTTTTTTTTAGATTCATTTAAGTGTTTCTTTAGATTTTAAAAATAAGGTTATTTAGATATTTTAATGAATTTATTAGTTTTTAGATAATTAAGTTATATTTCTTTAAAGAATACATCTATTGCCTGCTAGAATCTCTTGTATTAGATAATATTTCAATTAATAAATATTTTCCTCTTTTGATGAGTTGAGCTGTTCCTCATGCTACATCAATTGGTACTAGAGCTAATCAATCTCTAATTTCTAGATGTGTGAATTCCCAATTCACTACTCCTTTCCCTTCGAGTGCTCAACACCACCAGATCTCCCATCCAGTGTTCCACCCAAAAAAGTAACTCCCACCATGTTGTCTCTGCATGCCAGCAGCAGCGCATTGCCAACAGCTGCCTTCTTTGCTGCAAGCATCACCAACCACCGCCGCCTTTGAGAGCCTTGCACCACCCTTGTTCCTGCTCACTGCATAGCCCTACCAGGTCTACACGCCACTGGTGATCTTCAGTGAACCAGTGCCGCACCGACCAACCAAGGTCCCCATCAAGACAATTCCTTCGCTTGAGGTTGAGTCTTGAAGACCATCCCTGAGATTAAGAAGACCATACCCAAGGAACTGCTACCTTTGTGCACGATTCAATATAAAATCGATCTCATTTATGGATCACATTTGTCAATACTCCCATACTACCATATGAATCTTGAGAACACACTGAACCAAATAACTAGATCGAAGAACTCCGACAGAGAAAAACTTTATTAAAGAAAGCATGAGTCCTTTTGTTGCCTATGTATTATTAATGTCGAAAAAAGATCTCTTTGAAAGGCAACAACATTGACTTTGTTGTAAGACTCCGTTGAACCAATCGAAGTCATAACTACAAAAAGACAAGTTTTTTAAAATGGAGCATTCCATTCCTCCAATAACACTAACGATGCATCTCACATAGCTAAATTGTTCTTTACAAAGATTGTTCTATTGCATGGGTTAAATATATTGATCGTAATAAATACAACAACAACAACCAAGCTTTATCCCACTAGATGGGATGGATCTTTCTATGGCATTGGGTTTTATCCCCTATTATATGATCATCTATATTTAAATAAATTTTATTTTATTTTATTGTTGCTAACAAAGTCTCATTTTGGTCTTCCTCTTCCTCGTTTAATGTGCATATTTGTCATAGTTTCACATAGGTGATGCATTTATTGGTTACATATGTTAAATTTGTACACAATTTTTGAAAGATCCTATGGAAGCTGTTTAGAATCCAACTCAAATTCTCATCACATTTCATCCACAAGATCGATGCCCAAACTGAAAATCTACTTAGGCATTTTGCCGAGGTATTTTGTAGGAAAAACCCCATGATTTAGAATTCTATAATACCAATTGTAGAGTTTACTGATAACAATTATGTAAATCATTCTATAGGTAAAAGTCCATTTGCGACACTCTATGGGTCTAAAGCTCATCACTCAGTCAATTTGGTTCCATTACTAGTAGTTCCGTTATCTACCACCTACTACACTTCTAAGTCAACTAATAACTTTTTTGCACATATCCAAAAGACACATATCAATGTTAGGAGAAAATTAAGGAATATGTACCAATGAATTTTATAAGGTTCACAAAGATCCACACATAAACAAAAAGATTACAGTCCTTATTTGCATCCACCCTGAGTGATCTCCAAAAAAAATACCCCAAGAATCTTTATAGTCACTACATTGGTATTTCCGCATTATGAGAAAAATACATCTTAATGTTTATATTGTTGACTTCCCTCCTTATTAAACATTAGTTCAACTTGGTATTCCACATATAAAAGATGCAAATATAGAACATGCATGTATCATAAAAGAACTACAATGCATAACCCTCAATTTATTTGCTCAGATTGAACAAGAGGCACCAAAGTCATCTTCCACGGATGCACCCTTAGTTACCCATTCCACACTTTTATGTGGCATTGTAAAACTTAAAAGACCATCTGGCTCTCTACTTGATAAGTTGAATTTTTCTTGGTGAGGGAAAATGACATAGTGTTTCTTTAATAGGTTGTTTAGATTTATATAGGAGTTTGCTTAAATTTATTTATTTTTTTTATTTGTTTAGATATTATCAAAAAAAAATGTTAAATTTGTTAGGTAACTATGTCATATTTTTACGGAGAATTGCTCTTGTTACTAGCCTAATAAAGGGAATAGGATCCCATGTATTAGATCCTCTTTCAATTAATAATACTTGTCCTCTTTCAGTAAGTTGAATTGTTCCTCATGATGCATCACAGGATCTCACAAAAACAAAATCATGTTCTAACAAACTTATTTAGAATTATTGTCGCAGAAATGACTAACCACTATAAGTCTAAAGGCAAATAAACAAGAAAAGTGTACCCTTCACGTGCGAGCAAAGAGCAGAGAAGTCTAAGCTCTCCTTCTGGAATGCTCAATAAAATATCACTAATATTGTTTTTGTTGTTTATACCAGAAGTAGAAGCCTTTTTAAAATCCTCACTTTTCCTTGATTTAATATCCTCTTTAGCAGAAGACACAACAGCATCAGCATTAACTGGTGTGTCATGCATAATGTCAGAAGCAGATTGTAGCTCAGTTGGTGCTTCAGGTTTGTTTGACAGGCCAGAGTCAATAACAACCTCAGTGAGATTTAACAACTGAAAAGCAATGGCTCAGTTAGTCAGTACTTGCAAAATAGGAATAAGACCACTGCAACTTCTATTTAGTACGTACCTGTTCCAGATGAGAAACACTCCTCATGTACAATGGTTGATTCAAGAGTCCAAGAAGTAACACAATAGCAAAAGCTCCTGTTTTAACCTCAGATTTATCTTCCTCCATCAGAACAGCTTTCCCGTGTCCCTTGTCTGATACTTCAGGTACGCTTGTAGGTGAACATGGTAATACAAGATGCAATAGGAGCTTCGATACATTTGGATGATTTTTTGCTAAATAGGCCAGAGTCTCCAAAATACGGCGAGACACTAACGGAGGCACTCCTGTATATCCAAAAAAGATAGTGATTGTGAAACAGATCATGAATCATGACAATGCTTTTGATTAGCAGATGTAAACAACAATCATATTTGAAAAAAAGTTCATAGTTTAGCGTTTTAAGGAAATCCACCCAGTTTTGTAGTAAAGGAACATATAACATGTTAACAAGATATAACTGAATCATTAAGGACTCATGACATGTCATCAAACAAATATACTGCAGCAATTAAAAAATTACCGCCATAAAATTGAGGACGGGAATATGTGACATAACTCTGACACCCATACAACCTAAACGGGGATTCAGTGTATTCAACTGAAGTGTTAGTGGGTCCCCGTAGATCCAACATTAGCATATCCATTAAAACTTTCACCAAGTAAGTTCTTGTCTCTTGATGAGTACATAGATTCAAGAAAAGCCTCTGTAGTTGACCTTTATACAAAGGCTGCAAATAAAACATCAAACTGTCAGCATGTAAAATGTAATAGAAAATCAAGTTAGAAGAAACAAGCAACCACCTGAACTATACGTAGCAATCTGATCATTGCTTTTAAATCATTGATGCCAACTAGGGGAACACCATCAGTTTCAATTAGTTTTCCAACAGTAGATCTGCGAGCAGCAGCCTCAATATTTCGGTCCAGTGTAGACCCGATAGTATCTCCATGCCTAGAAGACTCACCCCGTCGACTTCTAGAACTTATGCCAAACAGTCCTCCAGTATGATGACGATGGGCAAACCTTTCACGCAACATATTTGCTTCGGCAACAAGTGCAGGGGTTAGTGTGGCCAACAAAGTATCAGGCGAGGTTAAAAGTACCTAACATGAAGGAAAATGCTTGCAAATATCATGAGAAATAAATTCACAGATATAACTTCATAATAAAATGCTTGAAGACAGAACATCTAACAGTCTGAAACAAAGTTCACCTCTTCTCGAACATCTGAAGGAAGTGTAGCAATTATAGACACAGCATCCATCTCAACAGGTTGGCCTTCTAGTTGTTGTGATTCTTGTTGTCTTTGAGCACGTTGTTGTGCTAAGACCTCCTCCCTAATATCAGGTGGAAGTGCAGCAAGAAATTCAGGATCAATATCTCCATCAACTTGAGGCTGCTCATTTGAAGCCTGTGAAACCTGATTCTGCCGTGATGAAAGTACTTCAGCTCGCAATTCCTCAGGAAGAGCCTCCAAAAATGTGGGGTCTATAGCATTTGTATCAACATTGCCTGTTGGTTGTTCCACCTGAAGTGCATCCTGATCAGTTTCTTCATTCTGATGTGGAATCTCACTGACACTCTCCAGAGATGTATCACGACCACTAACAGGGATTGAGTTTCCTGATGACCTTCTCAGCCTAGCTGCTGGCTGTAAATCACCCAAAGGAAGTCTATCGGCAGGACCTTGCCTGTCTCCATCATCATGCCCATCAACACTCCCAATTTCAACTTCCAAACTACGAAGGCTTTCACCTATTGTCGCCCCACTTCCACTGCTTGCTTGGCTCACTGCTTCGACATCTCTGACAACGGCATCAGCCCGTTCATATTGCATCTCTGTCAGTTGTTCACATGCACCAGAAACTTCAGTGTCTTGAATACAATCGCCATTGGTGGCTACAATACCAGTATTAGGAGAGACATCTATTGCTTGTAAAGGGATAACAATATTCTCATGATTCTCAGTACCCCTTGCTTCTATTTCATCCCTAACTTCAGCCTCTGATGTTTGCAACTGGCTTGGTTCATGTTTTCCTTGCAGACTAGTCTGTATATTTTGGTCTTGTGCAGGTGTAGGCTGCCGCAATTGGGAAACAAGCAGTTCTTCAATCCCTTCTGGCACTGCAGGAGCATTAGATGCACCACGTTGATGATTATCATCCAACCACATACTGAAACGATGTCCATGTCGTCCATTCCTCAATGTACGGAAGATAGCATCCATTCTGTATGATGTGTTGTCCTGATTTCTTTCTGAGAAAGCTATATCCACTGTATTTTCTGAAAATGAAATTTCAAAAATGTGAGCATGAAATGACACTAATACTTCTTGAACTACAAATTTTGACAAATTGGTATACCATCAAAAGAATAAAATAGTTGTTGGATATGCAACATTATAGAGGTAAAAGGGTGAAGCATCAACTCAACCAAAACTTGAGAGGCCAGATATTTTACCTGATTGTCTCTGGTGAACTAGATGTCTAAAAGAAGAAGGCTCCCCCAATAATGGATGTTCAAGATGAAGAGAAGTGTGATCACCGGTTCTTCCAAGAAGATTATAAATGGATGTTGTACGTCCTTGACGTCTAGAGCCAAATATGTCAAGAGGCATTACAGAAAAATTGTCGCTACCAAGAACTTCAAAGTGATCGAAAACATTTATTCCACTGATTCCTTCCTCTAAGCGGAGTATTACACCATCATCATCTTCATCATCGTCATCCTCTTCTTCCAAGACATCTTCATCAAACTCTTCGTCATCGATCTCATGGTCATCATGATCTATATCAGGATGCGAGATTTGATGAACTTCATCCTCCTCCAAATCATTGTTCTCTTCATCATCCTCGACATCGTCATCATCGTCATCTTCCTCTCCATCCCCTGACATATCTTCATCCTCATCATCATCACCCATATCATCTTCCACATTTTGTGATATTTCAAATCTGATTTCCACACTCGAAACGCCATTATCCATGCCTGTACCATCTTCAGATACTTCGTGCATGAAATCATCTTCAGCTTCATGAGAAAAAACTACATTCATTTCACGATCATGGTCCATATCATCCAACACAGAACTGGAATTGCCATAGGTTTGGGCAACACCAGCTGTTTGCCTTTGGTTGGGAACCTCTTCTGTGTGATCAGGTTGGGACATTGTTTCCAAGGCCTCAAACCTATCCCCTTGATTATTAGAGGAACCTAGTCGTTGCTCAATAGTGGCCAGCTTCAAGGAGTTGTCCTCCTTTGCGGTGTTAATGTAAGCAGAATGAACATGTTCTTTTGTCACCAACTCCAATACCTTAATGATTCCTGCGATGAGCTTAGGTGAATCAGCATGGTCCAAGTCTAGCACTTGAAGTACCTGACTTAAAGAGTGAACAAGCCCAAGATCAATAAAAGTAACTGACGCTTCTGCTGAAATATATGAACCAGTTGGTGAACGAGCAGCAAGGATATCATTAAGTAGGTCAACAAAGGCATGAATACGTGAATCAGATGCCCTGCAATGACCAGATGAATCAACAAAGTCTTTGAACACATTACTTATTTCAGAAAAAATTCTTCTTCGTCCTTCTGTTGAACGAACAGATGATGCCACCAAAAATTGGCTTGCTCTGGTAGCTAACTTTTGCCTCCAATCTCCTTCAGTTTTTTTATCTTTCTTGGAAATTCCTGGGTAAGGAAGAAAATTCAGAAGAATATGATGAAAGATGCCCCCACTGACACTGCCATTTAAACCCCTTGAAAGAGAACTACTGAGTTCAGCATCTCTTCGAAGTAGCACCTGAATCGATGAAGCATAAGTGAGAAGTATCTCTGTCAACAGCTTAACAATAAAAACAATTTTTGCAGTAGATACTAAAGCCTCTTGTGAATTAATTTTGCCATCTTTAGATGAAACATCAGTGACTTTTTCTTTTCCTTTAGCTGAAGTTGAGTCAATATCCATATCTGAAACTAACGAGCTAGCAGGACTTGCATCAGTTTGGTAATTTGTGACTGGAGGGACAAATTTCACTATCAAATCCAAAAGGTATTCAATTACACTAGTAAAGCTCTGTGGACTTTTGCGATGAGCCTTGGTGTTCTTTGTACAAGGCTCTGATAGCTTACCATGCCCATTTCCAGTAACCACCGATGCCACATCACTTGCAGCTATTTTGTCTTTCTCAACTGTCTTCTCCTTGTCCTTGGCTTTGGACTTTTCCTTCTCACGATCTTTCAATAGCACTACATTAGGTCTGTCACCTAACATTTCAATTCTGCATACAGCTTGTGCAGCTTTCAGAAAAACCACAGGGTCCCTGGAAATAACAATAGACAAATTTTGAACAAAAGTTCTTGGTGATACTCTTGCATTTGAATGTCTGCTTGTAGCTGCAATGAGGCTATGGCGTATCTCTAATTCCATGGCTTGCTGAAGAGTATTTGGATCTTCCAAAATGTGACGGATGATCACAGCTGCCACGTTACTGTACCCAGGAAATAAGCTGCTTGCAGGCAAACTAAGTAAAGCTTGTAAACCTCCAGCCTCGAGAAAACTAACAGCAACTGGATGAACCTTAGTTAACATAGAGCACAGCTGCAGCACCACATGTATTATCTCACAAGGTAACTGATTCTGAATACATCTGCAGCATATTTCCAGAAGCCTCTTCTGGTCCTCCATGTTCAAAAATCCCATAGTTGAAGCTAGAGAAGACTGACAATTCTTTTCTTTTTGCTCATCAATCACAATTGAATGTTGGGGATTAAGAGTATCGTTTTTCATTTGTTCCAGATTAACTATTCCTGGAGGCATCTTAGGATCCACCTGCAATAACTGATCAACAGAAAGAAAACATGCAGTTACCCACTTTGGAACTTGAGGTTCTACACCATCTAGAGAGCCAAGATTCCATCGAGAAAGCAGGTCCATGGCAATCTTTACTAGCCCAGCTTGGTAGGCAACTTCTCGTGCCATAACATCATCGTGAAGAAGTAGAGCAAGGACATGAAACAGTGCAGATAACATATTCTCACTTAATGTAGTTAAAGATGCACAAGAATGGTTGACATGATTAAGGATTTGAGAGAGGACTTTCTGCCGATGTTGACCGTCATTTTGTGAGCATATTGTAACAAGAAGATCCCTTATAGGAAAGGCTAAAGGCTCATTCACCTGCAGGAGTTTAATGGATACCGACAGGATTTCATCAATTGGCGGCAATTGGACAACTTCCTCTTCTTCATCAATGGTATTAGAATTTGCAATTTCATCTACCTTCAATGATGAGTCTGAATTCCCTAGGGACATGGCAACAGCTCTAGCAAGTTCATCATCTTCTTGCGGCTCTTCTGGATGTGAAAATAGCCAATCAGTTGCAATTTCAACACTATTTGTACCGACCTGTCTCAGTGCTTCTTCTGCTCTAGAACGAGAAAAGCCCATCTCTACAATCAATGATATAGCTGATTCATCAGGTGGTGGACCAGCTAAATGAGATGCTCCACCGGTACTGGCATTCCTGACTTCAATCCCAATATAAATATGTCGCACAATGGAGATCATTGAAGTAACAAACTCCAAGTTGCATTCAGAAAACTGATGATGAGTCCAGATGGGAAGTATAGCTTTTAAGACCTTGGATTGAAGCAACCTGACAAATGCTTCTGCATCTGGAGGAAATAAAATGGTTCCATTTGTGATTGGTTGCTCAAGCAATTGCTTCGTTGAGGAGGAGAGGATGAAAGAAGATGTGGCTAAATGGTTCAGCAGTGTACCATAGCTAGCCAAAGGCCCATATATCCATGAATTATCTGAGTCTCCTTTGTCTTCTTTGGAACATTTATCATCCATTTCCATCGGGGAAGCTGCAGAGACCCTTTTGATTGTAAAAAGCAACTGACTAGTAGCTTCGAAAGTGGTTAAAATGGCCTCAATAACACCATTTCCAAAAAAGCATTTTAGCATAATGGGATTGGATGATTCCGGCCTATCTGAAAGAATCCCATTCAGAAGATCAATAACTTTGCCAAGATATCTACATTTTGTCGATACAGAAATCTCACTATCTGAAGAAGAGCTCAAATGCCCACTAAAATTCAAATGTCCTAAAACAATTGAAGAAACTGTGTTACCAACAGATACAATGGAAGGGGAAACATTTGTGGGATTGTTCTCCCGGCGCAAAGTGAGAAGCATTGATTTCCCTAGCTCCACAAAGAGATGGTTGATATGATAAACAAGTGACTTCATCATGTCATGGCATAAAGAAAAATAAGATCTCTGCTTGGCATCTTCTGTCTTACTAGCAGTGCTGCTATCTGAAGCACTTGCAGACTGGGATCGGGAACTGGATGTGGCTCTCAATGTTGAATAACCATCTATACCATGTCTTTGTAAACCAGTGGAAGCACGTCCAAGATCCCGATATATGTTAACTAGGTCAGAAATTTGAGATTCTATGCTCCACCCAGGAACTCTTCGTCGTAATAATGGATCGAGATACTGCCTGAAAGTATTATAACGTTGCTCTTCAGAATCAATTGTACCAGAGTCTACATGTACCTCATTAGAAGAATTATCATCTCTTTCAGTCTTTAAATCTTCAAGGAGAGCAATGTGCCATAGGACTTGACGATGGATATGCCCAATGTCTTCTAGAACATCCCTGCTAGAATCTCCAAATTCAGTGAGCAATGCACTAATCCAGCGGTTATCTTTAGAAGCAGTGAGGAAAAGGAGAAATTCGACAACAAAAAGAGATGAGAATACTCCATTGTCTTGCATAGACTTGGAATCCTGCAAAGACAGGGCAGAAAATGAACTGAATTCATCCAGAGATTTCTTCAAGTGCTCCCTAAGAGAGGATGAAAATGAACGAGCAAGTGGTGCAGAATGATGCTGCGTAAAACCCTTGAAGACCACTGTGATGTGCAAAGCAATTGGCATTGCATCAGTTGACTGTGTGATGCTAGGTCGTTGAAGAAGTTTTAACAATGCTTCTATACCCCCCTTCTCTACAAACATTCTGCAAGTTTCAGAATTTTCCATTGTCCTATGAACTAACACCATTATATGAAAGATACATAATTGTTCAAATTGCTCATCACTAGTTCCTTCTGCGGCCATATCCATAGCACTAACCAAATCGTGCCCCTCATTAGCTTTTTCTTCAGAATCCGTTTCCATTGCAGTGTTCTCATCCATATCCACTGTGGTTTCCTTGGATTTATCATTCACTATAGATGAAAGCTTTTTTATAATTTCAATAATTATCTCAACCCCAATACCTCTTAGTGAAGAAACATGACGAAGAAGCTCTTCGACAGCATTTGCCAGAAGAACAACACCCTCATTCATTGCAAACAAATATTTCCTTGTCGTGAAAGTCTCAACAAGGAACCGCAGTGCTGCAGTTTCTTTCACTGCCTCCAATCCTTTGCCATTAAGACAGATAGCACCAAGACCATTAGGAACACAAATGAGTGCCTTTGAAGAAGGAAGAATCCCAGATGTCACTGATGATAAAAAAGAGTCTGGGACAGCAAACTCATTCAGAACAGGGAAGCATGTTGGGTCCTTGTGAATGATTTCATTCATAACAGTTACTGCTGCAAAATAAATGTCCCCACCAAACATACTTGCATTGTTAAATATTAGGGATAAAGAAGCAAGCAGGCAGTTATGGTGGGAATGATTCCTAGTAGCATTTGCTGGAGAGTATGTAGCAGAACTCAATGCCTTGAGCAAGCACTTGATAAGGTGTTTCTGCAAGTACATATGATCTTCATCAGACTTTACTGTGTCTGTGGAGATCACTACGTCACTAGTACCTTCCCCAGAGCCAACGATTCTATAAACTTCAATCTGTAGTCTCTGAGCCAAAAGTTCAACCCCACCTAAATCTTTAAATAGAGAAACAGCAGGGGTACTATATTCCATTAGCTTTTGCAAGGTTTTAACTGCAGAAGAGACAATATGTATATGTGCCAGATCAGAATCTTGTAAAAGAGGTAGAAGAGGGGGAACAATTCCTGAGCCCCTTACAGCACTACCAGAACTTGAAGAAGATAAAACATGAAGTAAGAAGAATTGTAGAAGAGCATCAACAAAGACAGGGGTAGAAGGATCATTGGGGTTGCTAAGTGATGTAATAGTTTTATGAAGCACATTTAACAGCATCAAGCGATTCCCACTTCCAGATATGATGCTTGAACCACTCAATATTCTAGCTCGTTCATGAGATGATGCATATGCTGCTAACTGAGCTCCTAAAGCAAGCATAGCCAATGCCCTCAAGGTTCCTGGCACAGAATCTTCAGCACGAACAAGCTTGATGAGTTCATTTGTATACTCAGGTTCATTGGCAAAAAAAGAAGTTAGTTCATCATGAGCATCATTTGACTGCACTAAAACAATGAACGCAAGAATGCTAATCCTGCAATACAGCCTAAAGGTTTTGGGAGATCGGAATGCATGTGCATACCTAATTCTTGAAAGCAATGAGAATCTGTGCTCAGTAGGTACATTAAATTCTTCAACACACTGTTTCAAAATGCTCAAATCATCATCCTTCCTTTGATGCATATCTGGCATCTCTATGACACAAATGTTGGATGATTTAACTCCCTCAATGACAGACTCAGTAGCTAATGAAGCTGTGCCATATTCAAAATGAAGAGTTGAACCCAACCGATGTTGGGTTCCATCACATCTGTCACCAACATCAGAAGGAAACAAGCATAATCCCTCATTTTGATTCCTCTCATTTGCCACTATACATGAATGTAAACCCAAGCCTTCTTCTTTGCTTCCCCAGCCTTGTCCTAGAGACAAAAGACAGCTATTCATAGAGTCACAGCCAATCAGTTTACCACCCAAATGTATCTTGGATGGATTTATTTTCACCAAAGCAGAAAGAGTCTCTAAGGTAGCTATAAGAATGTCCGGATCTGTGGATGCAAGTAGAAGCTTGAAATGCTGATTCAATAAAATGATTAACACATTAGAAAACATCAATGAAATGCCATTACAATTGAAAATTATTAGATTGTTATTCAACGGCTAAATAACTTGGATTTTCAGATTCACCTCTAGACCTCCAAACGAACTCTTGTTGTGACAATTTTCCAGAATAACTTGCATGACTCTTAAAATCTGCATAACTGAATGTTTAGGAAATGGATCCTCCTCCAACATATTGTCGGATAAGAGAAGATCTTTTCTGCAAGAAAGATATGTCTTGAAGTATGTGTCAAAATGCATAAAAAGTGGCCTCCAATGATGGAAATTTCCCTGAAATCAAATCAAAGACTAAGATAGATACAAAAACCGCTATCTGAAAGCTAACTTTAAATAATAATAATAAAAACACTGCACCTTATTGTACTCCCATCGAAAGCCTGAAAGAGGGATGGCTATATCATGTAATGGGCTATTAATTACCCTATCAATGAAAGCTTTAACCTTAGGTGACTGCAAATACCAAATAGTAGAATTGTAAGCCAACTGAAAAGCTTGACATAGAAATAAATTAACAAAAATTAAATAAACAATCAAAAGAAAATGAGTTCACTTGAATGCCATGTAAAATAGTACTAGGAAATATTATTTGAGCAACTTAAGTGCATCGGCTCTTGTAACACTTGCATCTTCTAAGACATTCAATAGGGAGTAAAATAAGATTGGCAAATGATATTCTTCTACACTAAAAAAAACGAGACATACAAATAAACATAAGAACACAAGAATGTGCATAGCTAGCAATTAGGTGTTGTTTCAAAAGCAAAGTCTAATACAAAACACTATATCTCTCCAGGAGTTCATTCCTACAAATGGAATATGACTATACACACATATATATAATATGCATGATTCCAATATTTCTAAATGCGAAAGTATAAACTAAACTCCGCTAATATAAACATCTACTTAACATCTATTCCAGCAATAAACATAATCCTATATTTATGAAACTGACATGGGAAGCAATCCAAGGAAAAAAAGACAATGACTTGGATGAATTTCACCTTTGTTATTTTTTAAATCTGGAACTTAAAAAAGATAATTGTATAAAACAACTTTTAATTAGAAACAAATTTCAGGGTCAGAAGGAATAAGGTCAACCGTGACAATTACTTTTCTGATAATGGCTTGAAAATAGACAAAGTAGATTTCTTTGTGGTAACTAGCATATAATAATAACAAAGTATCTTTTCCCAAATAATATACAGAAACATTCGCACGAGTACTTAGCCGATAAACGAAAACATGGACCAGCAAGTTAAGGAACAATTTCTCAAGTCGTTAATCCATTCATAATGTCATACTCAATTTCTTTGGTGAAAAGTCCAATCTGATGTACAGAATAAATAGTATGTAGCACTACACATTTTGGGCAGAAACGATATTGACTTGTTAACAAATCTAGAAAAGGCTAATTTGTCTAACAAAACACAAATTGAATGAAATCTCTACCTGGTCAGCCTATTCAACTTATCATTATAATCAGTTTTTACCTTTTTCTCGTATAAATACATTTTTATACACTACAGTCTATCACCGAGATTGTTTTTATATAACATATATAATGCAAATTATTCCTCCATGCAATGGTCACATACTTCCTTTTTACCACCGTACATAATCTAAGAGATCCAGTTCACTATGAGGGAAGGAAACAACTAAGGAAAGAAAAAAGGTAGTGGGACAAATTAAAAAGAAAAGGATAATGAAATATTTCATTAAATTCCTTAGAAGAAAAGAAAGTAGAGTTTCCTAAAAATTTATTTGTTAAAAAACACTAAAAACATAAATCAGTAGTTAAAATGATTTTGGGGGGCTCAATTTGAACTCAGCTGACATGAGGAGCATCTTTTCTAGCCAATCAGAGAAGAAGCAGGTTTGGGCAAATCTAATTAAAGAAAAATATTCAATAGCCATTTTCTTCCCTCTCTAATTCCGCAAAAAAAAAAAAAATATGAAAGAGGCCATCGGGAAATCCTTCTGCCATGTTGTTTCTGTCCATGTTTCCTCTCTCATAGGAAACACACTGTGATTGTCAGAAATAGATACACCACAGAAGTGATAAGTAATGTTCTGAACTAGATTAATCTGAAATACCCAACCAACAAATTATAGCATCTTCTATACTAGAAATTTAAATGATGCATTACTGTGCTAAAAACATCATCAACAACAGATCAAATCTTGGAACAGAGTATAGAGATCAAACATTAATGATGCAATAGATAGTTGACACTTGGAGGTTTACAAATCATCAGCATTGTTAAGCTGTGTTAATCACAACTAATTGGCACAGGCTAAATGAATCTCATTCCTCCATCAAAAATCTATGCAAGATTATATCACTACTATTATTAAGATTTCTTAAATCACTTTTAATTACATTAACTAGAGTACTCTTTTGTCTCGTTCTATCCCCTCACACCTTCAACTTCAATCAAGTCAACTATTCTTTGACATTTATATAAAGGCATGAAAATTTCCATATGGGTGTTGATTGTGGGCTTTGGCTAAAACCATATGGTGTCAACCCTTATAGACACCAAATAGGTTGCCAAGAATCAGACTCTATATGGTGGGGTGGTAAAACACTCAAAGGAACAACTAAGAGGACTAGGGTTAATATTATTATAATTTTGTAAGTGTTATATACTCATTAAATAGCTTGAATAGTGTGCTTATTTATACATATATTAAGCATTTTTAGAAATATAAATGTTTTTTAATGAAGACCATTCATGCAATATGCAGCTGATCAAGCAAAAATTGCCTAAAAACCATGGTATACGTAATTAGATAATATTTGGAATTGAGAAACTTACAACAATGCCTTGCATTTGGATCCATGATAAATAGCATAGAGTTCTAGATTTTGCTCAGCCTAATGCCAAAACACATAGACAAAATAGGTCCAAGTACAACCACAATGCAAACATGTTTCCACTGACCAAGATGAAAGATGACTAAAAGGGTTTCAGATCACATAAACACTAATCTGTAGAGACAATGAAATTGATACAACTACCCATTATTTTCTACTCATACGAACCAATTAGAGCCCACAAGTTTAAAAGAGCAAAAGCACGAAACAAGAAAAGGCATAAATATTTTAGCATTTCACGATCATTTAAAAAGTAAAACCTAAGAACTAGTTCATCACTCGACCCCGTCAAATCATTCAAATCACGATCACACTCCACCACAGACAACTGACTACTAACAATCTTAACGTGCAAGAAACAAACAAAATAAACAGAGGATTTAATTAAGGAAGAACTCACGGGCTCGGCCTCCAATTTCAGGACCGGCGAGACGGACCTCCCGCCCGACAAGATCTGCTGCAACCGCAGCGGAAGACCAGACCGGTGCCCCGACATCACGATTCAGTATATGCCTTATTTCAGAAACCTGCCGCCCGAGAAAATACACAAAAACGAAACTCCATAAGAAACGGCGATACAGATCGAAGCCCCGTGCGTGAAATGATTCAAAAAAAGAAGATGAGCGAATCGAAGTAGCCGGACCTTCGATTAGGGCGACGACGGGAGAGAGGAAGAGGAATAAAAGGAGGGTTTTGGAGAGAGCGGTGGTGAGGCGATGATGCAGACATACACATAGACTCGTAAAAGGAGACGGCAAGAGTGTGATGGAAAAGGAGAGAGACGACACCGATAAAACCCAACGAGGGCAGTGCGAGAGAAACAGTCACGTCTCACAACGAAAGAAAATATATTGAGAGAGGGAGAGAGAGAGCGAAGAGAGAGAGAGACAGAGAGTTCGGCGTAACGGAGAAGAGATGAGGGACGGAGGGATCCCGTGTAGGGTAGTGTCACGTTCCATCCACGTGCCATGTCCAGTTTGACGGTACTGGAAATTAGATGTAAATATCCGATTTGGTCCGATTTTACTTATCTTACATCTGTTATAGTTTTTTATTTTTTTTATTTTGATTTTAAAAATTTTTAATACAAAATTAAACTATCTTATTACAATTCGATCTAATTTTTTTAATATGATCTGATTTGTACGATCGATTATATAATTAATTAAATTACTTTTGTACTGTTGCAAATATTAGTTTAGAAAAAAATATTAATTTATTAAAATAGTTATGAATTTAAAAGTGAAATGAAAATTAAAATATAAAAAAGAGTAATATTAAAATTTTGTTATCTTGTAATAATACGTAAATATGTAAAGTGATAAGTAAAAAAAATTATAAATGATTAATGACAAACTCCACTTATATGGCTCAATATCTATAAAACTCATATTTTAAGTATAATACGGTCGGTTCGATTTATTCGATTTTTTAGGAGTCAAAATCACAAATCAAAACTGGTAAAAAAAATTGAAAAAAGTCGAATCCAGTTTTTTCAATTTTAATTGAATTATGCCCACTCATATTCCCTCTCATATTAAGATTAATTTTTAATTGTTATAAAATATTTTATTAGATATTTATTTAAATATCTCCATAATTTATCCACTTCTGTACTAAGTCATCCTAAATGTGAGGTAAGATAAGATGATAATTTCACCGTTTATCCTAATAATACTGTAGATGGTATATACATATTTATTTCAATAATTTTTGGGTTAATTTTCATGAAACCAATAATGAACCGTTTGGATGAGTTGGATACTTAACC
>JBAMIE010174208.1:0-14474 GCA_037177295.1 Kaempferia parviflora | reverse complement strand
GGGTGGCGCGATAGGAGAAGGAGACGGTGTTCTCCGGCGGGGGAGGAGAGGGGCGGTGGAAGGAGGAGGTGAGCCCGCGGCCGGAGCAGGTGGATTCAACGACCTTGACGGCTTGGTGGCCCAAGCAGGCGATCATGTCCCTCATCGGATTTGAAGTGATCGCGCTGAATGACTTAACTTGAATGGCATCGATTCTAAAATAGAAAAGAAGAATGGCTAGTTTAGTTGAGTTCCAAATCTCTCGCCGGAGCTTAAAAAAGAACTGGCGAGGGAGGAGCCGGATGACTTCGAGGGATCAATCCACTTGGAATTGACTTTATTTCTGATTTTATAAAAAGTCTAAACTAGCCCGGGGAAGCAATGACGGTTTGATTCTTTCGCAAATCAAACGTGCGCACTGCTCAAATCACCGTTCTGTGCTTCCTGAATTTAGAATACGGATTCAGACGGGCTGCCGAATCGTTAGAATTGAATACCTAAATTATTAAATTAAATAAATAAAAAGTCAGAACTAAACCATGAGAAATCTAAATTTTATTGGACAAAAGTAAGGCGGCCCTTTTTACTAAATCATCAAATGGGTACCTTTTTTATGATCAAAGGTGTCTTATTTCATCTCTATGGGAGGGACTGATGGCTAGTACATGAAGTATTACTACTAATAAAGTCTAGAGGCAAATTCTGACGAATTCAGGTGTCTGTCCTCCCTTATACACTAGTCACTGTCTAGGCTAGTAACCCCCGTGATTTACCTCCTTCATGTTGGCCCTGTGACAGGTTGGTAGAGGCGTTAGGGGCGAACGATTCACATTTTACCTCCAAAAGGTGTCTAACCCCATTATATATAAATTACCTAACTACTCTCCATTAATTTACTCATTATTTTTTTCTATTTAAATATTCCATCTAAATTTTAAATAGATCAGGCACATTATAACAGTTACAAAATTTATAGTAGCTACGATTTTATAGCTGGTACTAAATAAATATTAGATGAACCGGTAGAATCTATATTGTATCAGCTCTAATTTCATAGATGTGTTACAACATAAATAGACATAAATAGTAGATGAATAAGATGAATCTATGTTACAAATTATACATGATAATAGCTATTAAATTATAACTACTATAATATGTTGATAATAATACAAACCGTATTGAACGGGATAAAAAATGGAATATTACTTTTGATGATTTGGAGAAAGTCATTTTGCCTAATTTTATATTTGTTAATTTAGCAAAAAAAAAAAAAAAAATCTTTCCATGTATATTTACTTTTTAGAAAGGTAAATCCGTTACCTTAACGGCCCCCTAGTACCGGCCCCACAGATATAGAGGGAGATTCATGTAAGTACACAGGCGGAAAGTACATTGATACTAAATAAACAGAGGCATTGAATAAAAGGTCAAAGAGAAATCTAATTTTTTCTAAAGATCTTCAGAAGGTCATTCCATAGTTACTTTGTCATAAACATCTTAGCATTTATTTTTTCATTCTAAATTTCTAATTTATCTTCCTAAAAAATTAAACTGTCCAGCCTAATTTTAAATTGTGTTCATATATTACGCAAGAAGGTTATTTTTATGAGTTTAATATTATATTTTAAAATTATATAATTTATGTTATAATTTCCAAAAAAAATTACCATATGAATCTGCATACATAAGAATTAATTAGTTTGAGCATTTCTATAAAGATAAATTTGATTTTAAAACTTGAATTATTGTGATTAAAAAAAAATCACTCATTATCTTTACTCGAATTAATGAAACAGAAATAAAGTAGCTTTGATGCAAATTGCATCGTCGAAATTGGAATCAAATCAAACTATTTTCAGTAGTATGCTTTGATGATTTTAAAGTATAAAGTAGCTTGAAGTTTCATGACTACGCTTGTGGCACAGAAGAAGCAAACAAACATATATAGCACAAAGTATAAATGACGAACTTTGAACATTGATAAAGCTTGAATTAAACACGACATGAGAATCCAACACTATATCGAAATTGATATGAAGATGCAAAATCTTTTCTAAGGTTTAGTATGAGAATTCACTATCCTAGGCACAAATAAGATCCAACCTTTTAAATAGGATAAAATAGGCAGTAATGATAGAACCAATAGAATAATCAAAGATCAGCCCTTCCTGGATATCTTGGAAATGGGATAACATCTCTGATGTTGTCTATGCCAGTGGCAAAAAGGAGCATGCGCTCAAAACCTAAGCCAAATCCACAGTGCTTAACAGTGCCAAAACGTCGGAGATCGAGGTACCATTCATAGGGCTCAAGTGGCAACCCTGAATCTTCAATTCTGAAAAAGCAGATGAAATAAGTCCACGTAGAGTTCGGTAGAAAGGATAATTTAGAGAACAAACAAACTAAAAATGGAAGAATATACTGACAATGTAATACCACACGTTTCAAATTTCTAAAATATGACTTCTGAAGAGTTTGATGAACAATATGAAGGAAATTATATGGAGAAAGAAATTTGAATGGATATTCTAATTTTGCATAAAATTTTGAATTTCTATAAGAACAATTTAAGTAATTTCTATATTAAAAAATATCCCTTATAACCAGTCATCTGTCCAACATGACTAAAGGAAAGGCCAAGACCAACGAATGCATACATGATACATCCATAAATAAAATCGAATGCAAGTTTACCACAACCAAATACAACTAAATATTTAAATCTAATTGCATGTACCTTTTACTGAGAATCTCTAAACGCTCCTCTCTTTGGCTTCCGCCAATTAGCTCACCAACCTGCAAACAAGAAATCTATGAGTCATATGGCATCTCGAAGCATTACTTTTGGAAATTGTATTAGAAACAAAAATTAAGCGGGGAAAAGAAAAAATAAAAAACAATAGAGATGGAAGCCACAGGTAAGATTAGGAAAAGTTTGTCTTGGAGGAAAAATGCAGTAGAAGAAAGGCATACCTTGGGCACAAGCACATCCATAGCTGCTACTGTTTTTTGATCATCATTGAGCCTCATATAAAATGCTTTAATGCCTTTTGGATAGTTATATACAATGACTGGCTTCTTGAATATCACCTCTGTCAAATACCTAAATAATAAAAGATCATTAACTCCTTAAACCACAAATTTTCCAGGGCAACTATAAATATGCTTTGCAGTACCTTTCATGCTCTGATGCTAAATCAATTCCCCATTCCACCTTGTTATCAAACTTCCTGTCTGTCACATTGGCTAGAAGCTGCACAGCCTTGGTGTATGAAATGCGTTCGAATGGCATTGATGAAACAAGCTCTAAACGCTCTATAGCTGCCTTATCATAGTTCTTGACCATAAATTCCATGTCTTCCCGACAATTATCAAGTAACCATTGGCAAAGAAACTTCACATAGTTCTCAGCATAGTTCATATCATCCTGCAGATAAGAAATTATGTAGAACTTACATAAAAATTTTAACTTCTAAATACAGATCTCTAAAAAGATTCTTATAGTATTGACTAGAATCTAGATTCTATATATAACTTTTACTACAAAAATAAGCAACAAACAGAAATCAACACAAATATCAGGTTAATGTAACAAGCCTACTGATTCACACTAGGCTGCAAAAATATCATACCAAATTATTAAAATACAATACCTCCAGATTGGCAAATGCTATCTCTGGCTCAACCATCCAAAATTCAGCCAAATGGCGTGACGTGTGGGAGTGTTCTGCTCGAAAAGTTGGTCCAAAGGTATACACGTTTCCAAGAGCACAAGCATATGTCTCAACCTGAAGCTGGCCAGATACTGTAAGAAAAGCTTGTCTCCCAAAAAAGTCACGTGCATAGTCAATCTTGCCATCCTTCTGAGGAAGCCCAGGTTTCAAATTATGTCTTTCTTCAAGCTTTGATGCATTTTCCTTTGCTTTGTTTAGCTCAGCAACAGAGACAACAATCTCTTCCTTGCTAGCTTTTGATGATTTTAGCAGCGAGACAACCTCTCCTTTCTCTTTGACAAGAAGCTTAGCAGCCTCAACATCAGATTCTGATGGTGGAGGATTCTGTTGCAACTCTTTCTCCAACTTCTCAGCGTCACTAAAGAGTGTGGTAACTTGGAACATCTCGCCAGCTCCCTCACAATCACTTGTGGTAATTATAGGAGTATGTATGTACCGAAATCCATTTTGTCTGAAGAACGTATGGGTTGCATAAGCCAGCTCATCCCGAATTCGGGCAATTGCAGATATCTAGAACAATTTGTAAAGAAGATGTAACAAGAACATCAGAATGGAAATAGTTAGAGTAGACAACAAGCATTGTTACTTGACATCGAAAGATAGTGGATTTGACTTTTGAGCAAAAAAAGTGTGCTTTCTGCTTAATATGATAGCCTATATATGCATTCAAATGGTTACCATTTTATATACTCGAGTATACACAAAAACAGGATATAAAATAAGACAGGACGATAAATCGAATACCGTGTTGGTACGGGCACGGAGATGCATGAAATCGCGAAGAAATTCGAGAGTAAGCCGCGTCTTGGGAAGCGGGTACTTCGCCGGATCCACGGGCCCGATCTCCAGCACCTTCTCCACCCTGAGCTCGACTCTCTGCTTGGTTCCCTCGGGCGGCTTCTTGAGCTCGCCCTCGACCAGCACGGAGGTGCCGGTGGGCACCAGCTCGGACAAAGGGTACACGGCCGCGTCGACGATCACCTGGAGGTTCGAGAGGCAGGAGCCATCATTGAGCTCGAGGAACGCAAAGGAACCCTTCCCCTGCTCGCGCCCTGTCTTGACCCAACCGCCGACGACGACCTTCTGACCGACGAGGACGCCGACCTCGCCGGAGACGATGGACTTGATGAAGGTGCGGGGGCGGGCGGGCTCCAGCGCGGGGTCAATCGAGAGGGAGGCCGCCTCCATCTCGCCTACCGGTGGATCGGGCCGATCGGCGACGGCGTCCATTTCGAGTCAAGCAGAGGGGTGGCGGCTAGGGTTTTGGTAGGAGATTAAAAATGTGGTGAGCAATCTGTTGCGGCAAGGAGGGACCTTTTTAGATACTACGATACCTACGAGGTGGAGGGGAATAGGATTCTATTCCAGGAAAAATATTTTTCTAATTCTGTGACTTCGCCCACACAATACACTACCCACGTTCCAAAAAAAATTAGAAACGCATTTTTACTACTTGTTTACAGGTGTAATCAGCAATTTCATCGAGTTTAATTTCATATTTAATTGGAGCGTTAACGTTGCGACAGCAGATGTGGGTGCGTTACAAAATGTATGTAGAGGGCGAATTAACTTAGGGAAGAAGATAAAAGGAAGTTACTCAAATTTACAAAATTGTTATTGTACTACAGAAATAGAAAATTGAATTTCATTTACGAAACGAAATAGGAGCACCTAATTTACTGAATTAACTTAAAGGTGTATCACACTTTGTTAATTATCAAAGGGAGCACTAAGATGTCTCCCGGGACTGTGTGATAGTTAAGATACGATAGGTTATCATAAAAGGGAACACTGATATATTTAATCTTTCCATTCTACTCCTCCTGACAATTATATCTACACGCAACCTCTCTCCGTCTATCTCAACTCGTGAAAAATAATTAAATATCTTTTTTTTTTCACCTATCAAATTTTATTAAATTCGAATAAAATTTTTTTTCTTTTCTCATGCTTGCTATGAGAGGTCAAGTCAACGTTGGGCCTGATATCTTCTCATATCAGGCCAATGCGGGCTGATATAGGAGGTATCAAGCTTAACAAAAATAAAAATATATATATATATATTTTTCAAAACCTCTGGTCCACCACTAGGATTGTCGAAAATAACAATGAAAATTATATTTGGACTTCTTGCAATTTTAGAAATTTACATGACCTAAATGATTGCAATCTGAAGTCCCTAGGTCGATCAGTAGGTTTCGACTGAAACCCACTAATCGACATAAAGACTTCATATTACAGTTATTTCATATCATATAGATTTCTAAAATTGTAATGAGTCCAAATATACTCTTTATTACTATTTTCGGCTCTCCTAGTGGTGGTCCATATATTAAAAAAATAAATTCACTTTTTTTAAAAATTTTTTTCTCATGCTTGTTATGAGATATCAAGCCACGTTGGGCTTGATTTCTCCCTATATATTGCCCACGTCGGGCCTAATACGGGGAGAAGTCAGACCTAACATGGAACCTGAAATGTTGACAATCTGAGATCTCTAGGTCAATCAATGATTTCGATCGAAACCTACTGATCGACCTAAAGACCTCAGATTGCAACCATTTCAGGTCCGGTGAATGTCAAAAATTACGAGTCTAAATATGCTTTCCATTACTATTTCCAACATTTTTAGTGGTGATCTAGAGGTTTTGAAAAAAATTTAATTCGAATTTAATAAAATTTGATAAGTGAGAGAAAGAAAAAAGATATTTGATTGTTTTTCACGAGTGAAGAGAGACAGAGAAAGGTTGCATGCAAACATAATTATCAAGTAAGGGTGAGCATTCGGTTTATTCGGTAGTAAATTAACCAAATTAATCGAAAACCGATTTAATATTACATAACCGAATCGAATCAAAATTTATACAAAATTAATACTGAATTAACTGAATTAACTAAATTAACTGAATTAATACCAAATATGTTTAAAAATATAATAAAAAAAATTTATACAAAATTAATTTTGAATTAATCGAATAAAATGAATGCTCACCCTATTATCAAGAGGGATAGAATGGAACAATTAGATATATAAGTGCTCCTTTTTAGTAATTCTCAAAGTATGATGCACATTTTTAAGTAATTTCATAAGTTAGGTGCTCTTTTAGTAAAATCTTTAAAAAAGAATATAGAATACTTAAAAGACTTACTATGATTGCTAGTGTCAGCTGAAACTATTTTACGATCCAAAACTATACCAGTGGACAAATAACCCACAGGCTGTATAGAAGGCCGCAAAGTGTATAATTATGCTTTGAGAGGGTATTTGACTAAATTTATTAAAAATCACTTAGAAGTTTGTACAATTTATAAATTATTTTAGGAGCTTATAAGATGTTAAATCTTATTTTACAAATAAGTTGTTAAAATGTTTGGATAAACTTATCTTAAACAACTTATATTGATGTGTTTGATATTATAAGATCTTTTTATTAAAAAATTGGCGAAAAGTATATAATACTAGGTAATGTAAATATTATATATATATATATAGTTCATAATTTTACAATAAATATTAAATTTATATAAAAAAATAACACTACTGTTGAAAATAAGGATATAAGGAAGAAACTCGATAGAAAAAAATTAAATTCTAACCGAGTTAGAGAATTTATACATTGAAGAGAAAAGAAATGAAAGGGAATGTCGTAGACTTCATGGGTTGAGAAAAAAGACGATGAGAAAAGAAACCGGCGTAGGGAGAGATTTGTTAGATTTATAAAAATGGGGAATAATAAAAATATATAAGGATATTTTAGAGAAAAATTATTAAAATATTTTTTTTTTAAGATTTCTCTTATGTAAAAACAACTTATAAGCGGTTAAACAACTTATTTTGACAGCTTATAAGTTATTTGTAAAAAATTTTACCAAATAGATTTGAAGAGCTTATAAGCTCGAAAATAATTTATAAGCTATTTTGTAGAACTTATAAGCTCAGCCAAACATCTTCTGAATGAAAAACCATCTAGAAGTCTGTGGATTGTTGCTATCAAAGGAATGTGTGGATTCAAAATTATACGCTGAAACCAAGCTGCTTATGAACTCATCCCTTAGCGAATGGATAAGAGTATTACGAGGATAAGAGGGAGGTACAAGAGTATTACGAGGATAAGAGTTGATGAAGTCTGAGATACGCAAGTAGGGTGTGCCTGAGAGCTGCACAAATAATGAATGGCAGAGCAGAAGATGAGTTCCGAGTCGATGGCATCCCTGAAGTCATCGCTAGTGATATCACAAGCCAAATCCAATCGTGAACGGAGGTTCTCAGGAGCCACCGATGCAGCAGTAGCAATAGGAGAACCAGGCATCCAACAAGAATCAGACATCGTTGAAAAGCTGAAGAGGTAGAGAGGGCAGAAAAAGTAATGCACCTTATCTGTTGGGGGCCTGACTGATAATCTGTACATTAGTTCTCTTAGCTTTCCATCTCTTCTTTTTTTTTCCCACCATGTAGTTATTGACAATTTTTAAATGATAAGATATATGGCATATTGAGAATAAGCAAATCTTCCTATTTAACAAGGGATCCATAGCAAATTCATTAGCTGATATCAAAAAGTCAAGCGAGCTTCTTTAATCTTCTAGCTAGTGAAGTAAACTATGTGAAGTACAAACAACCCTATAGACATCTGTTGTTTAATGTATCCAAGTAGCGTGCAGAGAGCATACTATTCAATTTTTATGACCATATGAATTTCGAACAATGAATTCACATTGTTTCTAGAAACAATGAATTATGCATTTGGGCCGTCAAATCAAATAGTTTAAGGGCCATCAGGCAGAACAGAAAGGTCTTATCATCAAAGATTAACCAACATTGATCATAAGCGCAAGAAGCTAACCACTACTGTTTTCCATTTAAACCATGAACGAAATGAACTAAGGCAAGATTTCAACGAAATAATCATGCAAAACATTGCCTTAACAGAAGTTGATAAGAATCCCACGATTGCCAATAAATATTAGTTTTATCGTTGCAAAACGGTTAACTTTAGTCAACTATTCTCTCGTAGAAGTACAAGTATCCCATGTCTTTTGGTGGATCCACAGAGGCTCCAACTTTGCTGTCGTTGAATATTACCCATCTACCATCTTTATGTACATGAGCCACATAATGGCCACAGTGGGTGGAAGGGCCCATGTGACTAATAAATGCCATGAGCTTGTATTCTGTAGAATGAAATTGTTAAAATGGTAAAGCTAGCAATCAACACAAAATCAAATAAATAAATAAAAGTTTAAAATGAGGTAAGGAAAAAAAAAACACAATATAAATCAAAATTGATACTTTGACCTCCAGCAGAGATGCAAGTAAACAAAAAAAGTGGGAAAAAGCATAATGTAGATTGCTCAATGATCTGAAAATAAGCAGCAGAAATTCCTTCTCTTTCATCATGGACGAACTAGAATTAAAAAATTGAATAAAAAATGAGTATATGTGTAGACTTGAAAACATAAAAATGAAAGAGAGGGAATCTATCCTCACTCATCCCAAATGGAGAATAATCTCGCATCCCAAAAGAGGAATAGTGAGAAATAGTCTCATGTCCAACGTCATGTTAGGGATACCTCGTGGTCAAAACGAAAAAAAAAAAAAAAAACATTACTCTGAAAGACAGTTTAAAAAGCTTTGAATGCTATTGCTATTGAAGAAAGAAAAAAAACTTCATACTGCTTCCTGCATCAACAAAAAAAAACCCAAGAATATGGGTTTGTAATTGAGCTTAAAACTAGAAGTGGTGTTGTGCCCATGCTAAGCACGTTAGAGCCCAAGATGATCTGATTTGGTACATGGCAGGCCTGGGTCAATCCCAGCCCCAGCCAAGCACAGGCTCGGCCTTGCCAGACAAACATACCAATAAAAAAGAATAAATAACTAGTTAAAACTAAAGATCATAATAAGTAGTTCCTTCAAACAAAATACTTAAAAAAGACAATTCATCATTTCCACTATGAAAAAAAAAAGGAAATGCAGTTAAAGAACACAAACTTCCACTTCCATCTGGTACTCCAGGATCACTATCCTGCACGCCGTTTGAGGTTGCATCTGTATCCATTGAGCTTGAGGCCTCAGGGTGACTAAATATCCAGTCTGTAGCTTTCTCTATGTTCCCTCCCTATGAGAATGGACAAAGTTGGAGCTTTTAAAACAACTATATAAGCAAACATAACAGAAAATTTTGGAAATTGTAAATCAAATTACAGTCAATGAAGAGCAGTATCAGAAAAGGGTATCAACTCTAAAAAGTTTTCGAGTTTAAAATCTTACAGATGCCTTTAATGCCTTTCTAGCAACCTCTTCATGGAAGCCAAATGAAATTAAAGTTTCAACACTTGTCTCATCAACAGATTGAAGTTCCATAGCATGAGAGTTATGTGAAATAGGCTCATCTATATCTGCATTGAAATGTTGAAAGTCATACCAATTGAATTATCTTTCCAAATATCTTCTAGATCCTCTATAGATCAAAAGACTGACTTCTTTACATATGCTTAGACAAGATGATTGCTTAAAAAAAAAGTTCAATGAGTAGACATAAACCTGGATCATCCATGTGAGACAGTAACCATGTCATTGCTTCCTCAACTCCAGTATTAGCAGTGTTTATGGCAGCCTTTTGGCAATGGAGGTAATTGAAACCCATAGCAGCGAGTTTGGAAACTATGTCCTCGCTAGCAACTAGTTGAGTGGATTCAACTTCCCCAGTGGGACCTGCAAAACAGAATGCATCAAACAGGTACAGAAAAAAAAATATATATCAGAAACACTGCACATTTAGCAGCCACTTTGCTTACTGAATTTGTAGAGAACAGACTATGATTATAAACCTGTTTCTGGCAGTAATTCTTCTCCTGGCTGCAAACCTTTGCTGCGCATATGTGTGATATCGATTACATCAGGTACATCAATATAAACATCTGCAAGACAAATTGAAAATGTACCAAAAAATCAAGAGAAGAGAATAAAAATACTAAGACTCACTTAAAAAGACGAAAATGGAAAGAAAAAAAAAAAGATAAAATAAAAGCAAGATACCTAGTTTCTTTGGCACCCATCCTTCTTCCATCACAAACTTCCTCATGTGCAAAACCAGGTAATCAGGAAAAGTAGCCAAACCAGCAGTCCTTGAAAAACATTACAAGGGAAATCATATTGAAGAAATTATCATAGAGATTATGATTCAATAAAAGGCCATTTACAAGTCTGTGGAATCAGGAAAAAAGCAATCTATGCAAAGGCCTTTAATATTCACAACATACTTGATTGCAGTTGTCTTGGTGTTCAATGCTGAACTATAAAAGTCATGAATCTCTTCAGTGGATGAAAAACTAGCAAGGCATGCTTCCAAAGGGACTCTTGGCCTTACAATTTCACCACTATCTCTGTCCAAACATGCAATGGAAATATATAAAATACAAAAACACCAACAACGGAAAACCTATATATAATCCTTCTATAGCTTACAGGTCCTTCCCTTCTGCTGTTTTTTCTGCTTTGTTCTTGTTGAAGGCTTCAAGCTGTTCTGAACCGTTAAAGGCAAAATGAGTAATGACTTTTAAATATTATCATCAAGAAAACAGAAAGCATAACCAATTTACCTTTGTTAGTAGCCTCATGTAGCGGTATATTTAAAGAAAGAATATAATCTGATCTTTTGTTATAAGCAACTTTTCCAGAGGGACACTGAAGTCTCTCTTCAATTACAAACTTGAAACTCCTTGAAGGATCCAATGCAGGATTTCCAGTATTGGCGCGTTCAACTTGGTCAAGAAAATGCAGAAAAAACTCGAGTGCATCCTATATAGTAACAAAAACAACACAAATTGCAAACTTAAAAAAATTAAAGGAAAAAGTATTAGTGGACAAAGTTAACACATAAACACAAAAGGTGTCAGGTTTAATTACATCTACAGCATAGGAACCATCTACTTTGTTGGGATTTTCATATTAGAATCTTTAACCTATATCCAGACCATTTATTTTTCTTTTGCTGGGCCTTAAAATCTAGAACCTCTACATTGGTATTGAACCAATAACCTATTGCAAAATCAACAGTCCTGAGAAAAAAGGATTCACCATCCTCCATCAGTTAAAGCTAATCTTGCAAAGCAGAACAGATTAGTATAGACATTTCATAGACGAAGGCAGCAAAGACTTCATATAAACAGTCCTTCCAACTATTGATGCGCATCTCAGTTAATTATGGCCCATGGATAAAACTCATCTTGCCAATATCAATTATAGCATATTTGAAGTTTCCATATAAGTATTAAGAACATCACAACTAAAAAAACAATTCAAAATAATCATGATAAAAAACAATTTAAAGTAACATGAAAAGGTGTCAAAAGGAATGGGCTATGATTATCAGAACAGTACATCAACCCTTGCATGACTTGCGAGCCTAGACATAAGGCAAAACAAATAAACAGTAGTGTTGGTACATGTCAAAACACTTCCCATATAGTTCATTAATTGGTAAGTACTGACAAAAATGTAAAGTGTACCTGTTGTCTCATACTTGAAAACTCAGGATGATTAGCAGCAATAACCATTTTGAACATACGAGGAGGGACACCTTCTTGCTTCTGAAACAAAAAAGCATACCATCAACTTTTCATTTGCAGTAAAAATCATAGATATGGATAGAGGTTCACTCTCTGTATCAATATTAGATGAGATTAAACTCAAGAGATTCTCTCCACTAAAAGCTTCAAACCGTCACAGATATTACTGAAGCATTTGAAGAAAAATATCATCATCCTAGAGCCCCTAAATTAAATTTAACAATCAACGTTGATTCAACATTTATTTTGAATGAACCTATCAAATGTTAAATATACATCCATTGCCCTTCAAATTTCACAGAAGCTAAAAGATCAAATATAGAAGTTCATTCATCTAAAAGATTATTTATTCTTATTATTTCTATGACTTTACATTGAGCAAATTTGCTAGAGGGAAGGAAAGGTAATCTAGTACGATAACAAACAAAAAAACATCACCTACGAAATATAATGTATCAATTAGGCCAATAGGAGTAAGAATTGAGGACAGATAAACTGAACTAAGTATGGGGATGAGATATTTCAATACATTAGTCATAGCGCATATTTAGCTAGGATAAAAACAATTAATGACAACAATTCACATATCAGAAAAAGTTATAAACGCATAGCAGAAATCCCAGCACTAAAATATGGGTCTTACAGTTCCCTACTTCATTAGTTTGGTTGGAAAACAATGGATTAGAGTAAACATACCTGTTGAACTGGCAAAGAATATTTGCCAGAATGCAACCCATGTGCTAGTTTAGCCCTACATGCAGTTTACAAACAAGTATTAGAAAAGTATGCAGGTAAGTTAAGCCAGCTGAAGGACATCAAAATAATAACATTTCAGTATTGCAACAAAAACAAAAAATTAGGCTAACAAAAAGTATAAGTCCCATCAATCTATAAAGGAAATGAATATCAGTGAGCATGAAAGCTCTTAAGGCACCTAACTAATAGAAGTTCTGTAACCATTTTCCTCGTATAATTACTCTACTAGGCTAACTACGTGCACGAAGCAACTTGCTCAAGCTTTAGTCATTTATGTATAGATTTCTTAATTACAAGTCCACGAGCAAAGGGAATCAACTGGAGAAAACAAATATATGAAATTTTGAATTCCAGATTTCCTTCCAAACCACTAGCCATGCGACCAAATTAAGGTCCCTAGCCCCCAAATTAGTTCAATCTTGAATCAACTAAATTGATGAATAAAAAGTAATATACAGGGGTAGACAATCATAACAAACACATAAAATCTATACTGCAACTTTACATTTCATCAGGCCACTCTGTTCTGTGAATAGAAGTGCATAGCTCTTACATTGATTAACCGCTCAGTACCCATGGTAGATCTAACATCATCAATAGCTGATAAATGTAGCATAAGGCACCATGGTATAAGACAAAATGTTGTTTGAGTAACAAATATAGTTAAAAAATATATACATCTTTAAAAATTTAGGCTCATATTACCTACCAAATTATACAAGCATTAGGTATCATTCGCGTACCCTTTATGAGGCACAATAATAACAATCCCTTCTCAACTGCTATGATAAGGCAAGCATGGAAATTTGGCATGTCAACGGTCATAAGTCATAACATGTAAGACTACAGTAGCATGCATCTGAAAGATGACATGCAATTGGTCCCAGAAAATACCACTCAATCCTTCATCCACATTAAATGATTATTTCTAGAGTTGGCAGTGTGATCCTTACAGCTGCATATTCAAGTCCAGTGTTGGATCAGAGGGAGACATAGCAAAAGCCTTCTTCAGACTTTGGTTTTTGTGATATCTGGGAAATTGGAAGATATATTACAGGAAATTGTCAGATAAGAAATGCTGTTAGCCTGCACTGATAGCCCCTAATGTGAAATTATACAGACCTAGCATTGAAAGCATGAGTTGTAAACACCACTTGAATTGTTGATGCCATATAACAACTGACAAAGAAACAAGACAGAAGAGCAGTCAATGTGCAGCAAAATGTACTAAGTGGAAGTAATTGAAGTAACAACAGCTTATAACTACCTATTTCCAAGGTTAAGAAGACCAGTATAGCCTGGTCCAAATAAGAGCTCCACCTCCTGCCCACTTTCCTGGATACGATTCCAGTCAAAGTTTGTGTTTTGGTCAAGTTCCCTTTCAGCAGTAGTCATTTCAGTCTGGAAAAGAAAAATAAATTTACCCTTCTG